>JAQGAZ010001865.1:0-23452 GCA_034692225.1 Polydesmus complanatus | reverse complement strand
TACACACGCGAGCAGTAGTCAAATTGCTACTCACACTTTCGACTGAGGGTGGAGCCAAGAAATAAAAGCAGCTTCATTGTTGCCAGATACACTCGTCGCCTCTCGTGGAATGATAATAATTAAATTTAAATTATACTCGTAAACAAAATTATTCGCAGTTTTTTCAATTTTTTTTTTTTTCTCCCATTTTCCTAGTTATTTATTTACCTCGCCGGTAGATGGCATTCGCCCGAACGAGAAATTGGTTACAGTATTTCAGACTTAACGAAAGTTTGGAAAGTTGGTAGCGCGTTGAAAAATTCACGATTGTTCTTTTTAAATTTTTTTTTTTTGTTTGGAAAACAAAAACGGCGTAAGATAATTAGCGTCAAACTTAATCTAGAGAAAAATTTAATTATCATTTGCGCTTAGAAGCTGCTGCTGATATACCGCTGTTGTTGTCATGGGCGACGTTTAAACTTTTAATTCTTTCATTTCAAACTTTATTTCCCAAAAACATTTTTTTTTTCTTTTTTTAAATAAAAAAATAAAACTAAATTTTATTAACGCGACATCGATGATAAAAAAAAGTTTTTGGCTGGAAAATAAGTTCTGCCTTGAGTTGGTACTAATCAAAATTCTAAATTAAATTTCCCCAAAATGAATTAATAATTAAATTACGCCAACTTTTTCTGTTCAACTAATCCAAATAAATTTTTTTCTGTTAAGTTAAAAAAAAAAAATTAAGCGTCCACCAACGCAATTTCTTTATATCACAACAAAACATATGCCCAAAAACCTTGGATTCTAAGACGCAATTTTTGCACCATTTCAACATCTCCGCATAAAGGATGCGTCTTAGAATCAAAGCTTTTTCGATTTTATTTTTTCATACCGTAGACGCCATCACATTTTGCTTTTCACAAATGAACAAGTTTTCATATTCATTAGCCTACATTATGCATTCAATTTTTTTTTTTTTTAAAGAAAGCAAAAATCATTTTTTTTTTTTTAAATAAATTATGAATCAGATACTGTACCAATTTTTTGAAAAACGCGAAAGTGACGTCATAACATCTCGAGCTTTCGGTGCGAACATCATAAAGAAACTTAACCGAATAAATTCGGCTAAAACCTGATTCACGGTGCGAACATAGTATTAAAATACATGATCTAGGGATACAACAGATGAATTTATTAAATTGCACCAAAAAAAAAAAATTAAATTAAAAATGCCGTGAAAATTGCGAGAAATTTCTGCTTCAGTTACTTTTTCACGTGAACCAGGCTTTAACCAAAGAATTTCATTAGCCTCGCGCACCAGTCGAAATTCACTTAGCAATAACTATAAAACCGATTCCCGTTATAAAAACGCGCTTTAGTCGAGATAAAGAAGACGATTTTCTTGTAGTTTACCAAAACATTTCATACATAAAAAAAAAATTAAATAAAACGTAATAAAAGAAATAATTAAAATTCTGCGAATTAAAAATATATCTTTCTGCTTACGTGAAGCAGAAGACGACATTTCTTATTTCACGCTCGTTAATTTTTTAGAACACACTCAACGCATAAACTATGTCCACTTTAGAAGAATTAAAGCTGGACGATTCCACAATAAACATTTCAACTTTAACAAAATAATGCTTTATTTTCCTTTCCATCAAAAAAAAAAAAAAAGAAAAAAAAAAAATACAACTTCATTACATTGCAATTTAATTTTTTTTTTTTTTTAACTTTATAATTATTTTCAAGCAAAGCATTTTTACGAATAAGAGGAGGGGGAAGGGAAGAGAAAAAAAACCGCAAAACGCGATGCGGCATGAAGACGAATGAAGTCGGTAAATTAGCTTACGCGTCTAATTATTTTCTAATGAAAATCATTTAAATTAACAACTAATAAAATTACTTATAAACGTCCTTTTTCGCCCACCCCTCGTTTTCACTCTTCCCACTCTCTAAATTGCAAACTTTTATGAAATTTCCCGCGCAAATTGAATGAACGACATGGTTCAATTCAATTTTAGCAAATTCCACCCTCGAGACTCCAGAAGAGAGAAAAAAAAAAAACTCAAGTAGAATATTAAAAAAAAAAAAATAACTAAGTAGGGCCGAAACTTAATTCAGTCGCTCGATAATTCCCCACCTTTTTCTAAAAAAAAAATATATATAAATAAACAAATTTAAAAAACGAAAAAAAATACGAGCTATAGCTTTAGCTAGAAAGCTAATGTTCCAATTACTTTGTACAAGCAATTACACTCCACGCCATTTTCCTTTGGGAAAAGCGGATAAAAAAAATACATTTTTAATTGCACGCGCCAATAAAAGAAGATCTGATTAACTGAGAAAGAGATGCGGATCTTCTATATCATGGATCTGTTGCTAATGATAGATATCGATCAGTAGCCAATTAAATCAAAAAAATAAAATAAATAAGCTAATTTTCACCAAAAACTCTGTAAAAGCTGATTCGATCTTTTTAAACGGGGTACTGTATTAAAATGCGATTTAGCAAAAATTGATAATAAAAATGAAAAAAAAACAACTTCCGCTTTCCACTTTTTATTCATTATCCGCAAATTGCCATCCAATATAAATCGCATTTTCAGTTGAAGAGAGAAGTAAAAGTTTTTTGTGAGTAAAAATAAAGAAAAGATTTGTCTTTAAACTGACAATTTTGTTAGATTGTTCTCAAAATTTATTTTCATAGAAACCAATATATTTTCTACCGAATCGCCGTACATGTACAGTACTCACAATTTCCTACTACATTACGTTCAATCGCCTCGCATAACAGTTTTACGTTACATGTTTAATATTATCGTAAAAGAAGAAATCTCTCATGTTGATAATAATAATCATAAAAAAAAAATTTCTTAGCAACCGGGGAACCTTCATAAAATATTCGACAGCGAACATAATCTAAAAATCTCAAATTTTTGAGCTGATTTTAGGAACCATTATTTAGATAAAATTGTATTTTCCTCAAAAGGGTTAACTTTATGGGGGTGCGTTAGAATGAACATTTCCTAATACAAGTTCCATACACCTAAACTTTGCCTTTGCATTCAGACAAGTGCAAAAATGAGACGCACAGCGTAATGATTGCCGAACCACCATTTTCTACCAGTAAATTTTCTGCTATTAAGATGAAAACTACAAAATATGATACAGAATTTATTAACAAATATAAGCTATAAAAATTATTTCCTCAAGCACGAATTCGTTAAAGCGACGTTTCGTTGTAGAATATTTACCCGTTAATGCGTTCACCTTTATTATTGTAACAAACCCATTTTAATTCTTAATGAAAATTCTACACCAAAAAAGATAATATATTTTTAGCAAGATCTTTTAATTCCTAATTACGACAACAACAACAAAAAAAACCGCGTTTAATATTAGATAGCTCGCTACGTCTCCGGAGATTTTTCATCTTCACTTTTTGCTAGATAATTTTCTAATTTATGAAGAGAAAAATCTTTCATCTCAGCTAATGCAAAACGAAAATTAATTTTGTCAAAATTGAAATTTGAATAAATAAAATCCGTTTAAGCTCATTCCCAAAACGCTCTAGAGTAAAAATGCCACATCAAACGTGAAAAGAATGAGAAGAGAAACAAAAAATGACATCTACCGGTTGCTAAGTACAGTACATAATATGACGACGAAAGTTAAGAGAAAGCGTTGCAGCTTTTTGGTCAACCATCGGCGGCAAAATAAAGCGACCAACCGTTGCTCTTTAAAAAAAAAAAAGTAAACAAACCCTAAATTGGGTACTCACTTATCCAATAAAATACTTCAACTAAAACTTACACAAAAGTTGTGTACATGTACTACAATTTCTCAAAACTCATTCTTGAAGAGTTGTTCATTATTCTCGTGATATTTCGTTTCTACCGGATTCTTCAATCAAAATTTAGCGAGTTAAACTTAAATTAAAACGTTTTGATGTACAAATCAAGATTAAATATTTTTAAACCAGAACAAGATAAACCCTAAAAACGGTCTCTACAACTGTTGTAAAGCTGCTCTAGAGTAGGCACAACGTTTTCTCCAGTAACGGTACTGGAGTTTTTAGCTTAAACCTTTAAACAATACTAACCAACACCAGTTCGGCTTTAAGCCAGTCACGCGAAACTTTTATTAATAAGAGTGTCAGAAAACACGTCACGAATCATGTCAGAAAATTACCAGTTAAAAAAATACCTTAACGTCAGTCTCTCTTATTTAATTAATAATATCATCGGTATAAAAAAAACAACCTTGTACATGTACCTCGTTTCTAGAGCAAATCATGTTTTAGTAGTTACCATTTTTGACTGGAAAGTCTGCCGCAAGGTGCTTTTTGCGAAAATGTTTTTACCGAAAAGTAGTGACACTGTGACGTCATTTTCCTAATTATGACCCAAATCAAAAAATTTGTCTTCCCAATTAAAAAATCAAGTTTGACGAAACGACTTGTAAGAAGAAGTTTGATAAAAACAGGTTTGGCAGAAGATGGATCTAGTTCCACTAACTAGTTAAAACTCTTCGTGTCAGCACCAAAATATGGAACCAATTTCACTGACCGAAACCGGTTTCAAAAGTGCGGTAGAAACATGGTACGGTATAATTAGCTAAAACCATAACATATTTTTGTTTCCACCGCAAATCAAGTTTTAGCAAAACCGCTTTGGTCTTACCACACAAGTGTTTTCACAGAAATGTTTTCCCTGAAAACATACGGCGATGCGAGGTCTCTTTCCTGACCTTAACCAACAAAAAAAAAAACCCTTTTCTGTGCTTTTAAAAATCAGGTTTAACTGGCAAAACGATTTGCGAGAAAGAGATTTCGTAGAAACACCTTTGACTGAAAGTGCCACCCTACCATTTGCGTTTACAACAAAATGTAGAACTAGTTTCACCGATTAAAACCGGCTTCGAACCCGTGCGGTGGAAACGAGGTCTTACACGAGCATCGTAAAGCTTAACACAAAACTTGAATAATTCTTAAAATTTCTTTTGTCTATAAAAATATATTTTTATAAAATTCTGGAAAAACGTCAAACACTACTTTCGCATATGCACACTTCACATGCAACGAGATCTCACGTCTGCTATAGTGGTGATAGGAGTCCATCAAAAAAAAAATATATATATATACTCGTATATACAGAACAAGTGAAAAGCTCGTCAATCTCCAATCACCCGTAATGGCTGTCTTGCACGCACGTGACGGATAAAGATGGCGTACGCACGCGCATAAAATTGGATGAAATAAAAAAAGCAGAAAAAAAAGTTAACATTTCCACCACGTCATCACCGCTCGTAAATTCAAACATCTCCAACCCCGTGTTATTTTTTTTTTTAATACAAAAAAATGATGACGTCAAAAATATCGATTTATTAGGACGAGCAGAAAAGATAATGTGGATGGCAATTGCCGAGAACAATTTCCAACTCTAATAGAAGCCAGAAGAAAGAAAAAAAAAGACGTGACTCATCTCCATCTTCTGTCTCCATCAGCCAAAAAATATTCCGATGAACTTGCACATCTTCCTATTTTGCACTATCCTTTACTTTTTCTTTTTTCATTTTAATATCTTGATCAATAAATCTAGTATCTATTAATTTGTCGCGTGCGAATCCCAGACGGTTCAACTACCTAAAATCAGCTTCGTGACGTCAAAACGGAAATGGAAAGGCCCCAAAATTAAGTGCTTCTAAACAACTCGACTCAGATTGAGAATCGAGTGCCAGTAGACACTATATTTAAATTTTATTTTCTCCGCCCACGCTCCAGAAAAAATATACGGTATCATAGTCTGAGAAATCCAGGATATCGTTTGAAGAAAAAAAAAAACGTTTAATCGAAAACAATTTTGGATAATTTGTAAGCGAAACGTAAGCCTTCTTCTTCAAATTACGTTTTAAGAGTATTGTTTTCTATGGAACAAAAAACGAAATCTGCAAGAGTTTTAAATTCTTAAATTTTTTTTGAAGATTCACTAATAAAAATTTGTACAGTAAAACCCCGCAGTAATGGCGCATGTAAAAAATGTCGTTTCTATAAAACAGGATGAACGCTTAAAATATGAAGCTGTCGTGTTCTTGAACCAAATGAGGTTAAAAATGCACACTTGAAGGGTTAATAATTATTCCAATAATTATTCCCTAAGCACAAATTTTTATCTTTTAATTTTAAGAATTTTCTTTGAAATAATAAAAAAAATAAAACCAACAACTTTATAAATTTTGCATCGGTCGATAAAAAAAGTTTTTTAAAAGTTCATGTAAAAATGAAATTATCTGCCAATTGCTGCAAGTCCTTCAATTATATTATTATTGTGCATATATTTTCTAAGTTAATTAAACAATAATAATAAAACAAAAAATATTTGTCAACACTACTTTTAAAATTTCCAAATTTTAAAAATATCAAAAATCAGGATAGTATTTTATTGTTATTATTTTTTTTAAAAAAAAAAAAAAAAAGGTTAAGCTATATTTTGCCTCTAACAGCCAAAAGGAATAGAAGTGCCATTGGCTTTAGTTTATCGCGTAAATCTACTGTAAAATGGCAGATAAGATGAATGTCAAGGTGACGCTTTTCCAGGTGTCAGACAATCACCCTTTTATTTTATATTTCGAAAATGTTCAGTTTTTCCGGATAATTTATTTATTGTGCCGACAATAAAAATAAAAAAAAAAACTTTTTTTACTTGACTTCTATTAATAAAAGCGTTTCCAGCAACAACCAAAAAAAAATCCATTTCTCTCCAAATTTACTTTCTGTCACTTTCAGCCTATTTTATTTCCACTCTTCAATTCAATTCACGATTTCACAGTTTTAAATCTTGACAAATTTAAACTTCGATCGACACCGACATAACGTATTAGCAAAAATTTAATTTAAAAAGAAAAAAAAATCTTCTTATAAGTTGAGTACACAGACAAAAATTAAATTACCCGCATCAAACCGGAAATAATACTTCAGCGCACGTAACTATCTTTAAACGTGTTGAAAGGCAATCTAACACGAGTTAATATCAAAAAAATACAATATTTTTTCTTTTAAATATAAATAAATTCTCATATTTTCCCCTCCCCATCTTAATGCGGTTACTTTTTCTTTGATTTGCATAGTCTTATGAGCAAAAACTCACGAATAAAAACCATCTTTCTCCGCGCACTTTCAAAAAAATATTTTCCGCATAAAAATAAGAAAATAAGCTTCCTCCAAAAAAAAAAATCATCCCCATCTTTCCAAAGAAACAGATGCAAAAAGGCGGAGTCGGTGACGTCACAAAGCCAATTTCTATTGAGAGAAGAGCGGGGGGATGACGAAGAAGAAGAAGAAGAAGCAAAAAATAAAAATAATAAATTGCATTCGTCGTATGGCAGGTAATCGTTTACAATGCAAAATTATATTCTAATATTCGCGAGTAAAAACGAAAACATCGGAATCGTCATCATTTGCAACATTTGTATTATCAATCACCCCAACCCACCACAACCTCCCACTCGAAACAAACGAGTGCAAACACCGACGCCACTTCCGCCCGACAGAATCACGCGCAAAAGTTAAAAGTTGCGTGTTCGGTACACTAGAGGGCGATTTGTTCTCCAAATGAGACAAGAAATCATTTCTCAATTCGTTTCCCACCTTTACTACATCGTCTGCCTCGCTATAGAAAACTCAGTGGCGAAAACGCGCGCGCACAAGACGAAGAAACTGCGCGCGAAAAAAAAAAAGTCGTAAACCTCATCGAAATAAAAGAAAAAGAAATGTTTAAGTATTGTGATAGATGATAAACGAGCGTTATCCGTCATGTACAACGTCCTCTAACGCATAAATTACCAAAACTTTTCCTTCAACTTTTACACAAGTGGGAATTAAGAGAAAGAAAGAAAAAAAAGATTAAAAAAAAAAAATAAAGGAAAAAGAAAAATTACCCACACGTAAAAATTGACATTTGTTTTAGTAATTAAGAATTCTTCCAAAGATAAATGCCACCATTTTCTTTTCTTTTCCCTCGCCGCCGCCATCTTTTTTTTTCCTCTCTTTCTTTCGCCTTTTATATTTCTCTCTTTTCTTCCTCATATACTGTGTTTAATCTGGCTTCAAATTGTATCAGCTGATCCGTAATAAACTCGATGAGTAGCCATTTACCATTCGGCGCATGAATCGTTACGTAGACGGTGGGTTACGTTACGGTGCGCGCTACGTACAGTAGAGCGGGGGATGGATGGTTGGAAGAGAAAAAAAGCGGAAAAAGTATTAAGTATCCATGTGTTGCATCCAATTACAAGCTGCAGTATTTCAACACCCGCCATTAATGTGTGCTTCCATGCAATCGCATAAATAACCACAACACACACTATGTCATCCAAACTTAACTCGCACATAAATAAACCGCTAATTACAATTAGCTTAATAACTTGGAAAATGGCGATTCTCAAAAAATAAAATTATTTCAAAAATCGAAGAAACAAAACAAAAAAAAAAACTTAAAATTAATTTAAACGACTTTTTCAAATCAATTTAAGTTTAAGTTATATTATATAAATTTATCAAAAAAGAATTTAATCTAATTGAATTTCTTGAATTAAACCTTTGAAAAATTCGTTGTAAATTTATCGATAATTTCATCGTAGGCCTACATGTACTGAAAAATTCTTTGAATTAAATTCGTTGTATTAAAAAAATTGTGGCATTAAAAAAATTCGTTGTATCAATAATTTCATTGTACTGAAAACTTCATTGGATTAAATTCATTGTATCGATAATTTCATTGTACTGGGAAATTCGTTGTGTACCGGTAGTAAAAAATTTCGTTATATTGTATAGTATTAAAATGAATTCGCTGTATCGATAATTTCATTGTACTGAAATTCATTGCTATAAATTCGTTGTATCGATAATTTCATTGTCCTGAGAAATTCATTGCATTAAATTCGTCGTGTATTAAAAAATTTCGTTATACGAAATAGTATTTAAAAAAATTCGTTGTATCGATAATTCCCTTATACTATTAAAGAAAAATTCGTTGTATCGATAATTTCATTGTACTGAAAAATTCATTGCATTAAATTCGTTGTATCGATAATTTCATTGCGCCGAGAAATTCATTGCATTAAATTCGTCGTGTATTAAAAAATATCGTTATGCGGTATAGTATTAAAAAAATTCGTTGTATCGAAAATTTCATTGTACAGTACTGAGAAATTCGTTGCATTAAATTCGTCGTGTATTAAAAAATTTCGTTATACGAAATGGTATTAAAAAAAATTCGTTGTATCGATAATTCCCTTATACTAATAAAGAAAAATTCGTTGTATCGATAATTTCATTGTACTGAAAAATTCATTGCATTAAATTCGTTGTATCGATAATTTCATTGCGCCGAGAAATTCATTGCATTAAATTCGTCGTGTATTAAAAAATATCGTTATGCGGTATAGTATTAAAAAAATTCGTTGTATCGAAAATTTCATTGTACAGTACTGAGAAATTCGTTGCATTAAATTCGTCGTGTATTAAAAAATTTCGTTATACAGTATGGTATTAAAAAAATGCATCGCAATGATAAATTTGTTGCGCCAAAAATTTCGTTGCAGTTAAGTTATTTTTTAAACAGAAGTTGACGTCATCATATTACGCAAAAGTGTGAACGCGTGATCTTTAGCACCACATTTCCGTCGCCATACTCAACTTCTTTGTGCTGTATTTTATATTATGCATGAACTGTATTAGAATCTTAATGCAATATTATTAATGCTTAATGCGATTAGAGGCGTGACTACGAATGCTATTTCAATTGAAATTCATCTATCCGATTTTCCCTTAATATTTACTAAAAATCTTTTATGTAAATTCATCTACAGTATTTTTTTAAAAAAAATATTTCCTTGATTGATTAGAGAAGTCGAATATTTTATCTACATTAATATTTATATCAAAGCTATAACTGAAAAACGAAAGTTTCAAAATAACTTATTTCTTTTTATAAAAACGTCATAAAAATATAAACAACCAAAAAAGCGCGTATCTCAAAAAAATATAAATAACATTTGCATATAAATAGTCTTTGAATTGTTTGACCAAGAACAACGCTTTTGGTAGAGAAAAACATAAAACAAAAAGCTGGCATAAATCAATTTTTATTTTTTTTTAAAACTCCTTTATATAAATACGGCACCTATACAGTACAGTATATACAGTAATAGTAGCGCTGCATTGAAAATTTTCCATTAAATCAGAGTTATTATTTTCTCCTCCAAACGCTCGCTAATTCATTCCAGCAATAAACGCGCGCGCACCAACGTTAAGCAATGCAAATGAGCCGCGCTTAAAGAAAAGAAGAAAAAAAATAAAATACAGTAAACAATTTAACAAACCCAAAATTTAATCAAACTGTACAGTTCGCAGCAGGAAAACTATCTTAACGGTAAAAACCAGCAAATTACATGTAGTAACTTTATCTAGGGCAAAATGACTTACTAATTCTATTTATTAAATGCAACATCAACGAATGGAAAAGCGTCAACAATAAATTATCATACCTAATTAAAAATCTTAATTTTATTAAATAATAATTTTAACTTTGAAATAATTCCTTGAGTTATTAAAAAAAAAAAAATAATTTTTGGAAAATATATTTTCTTTCGATTTTTTTTATTATTATAACTACCTATTAATATCAATATGGAGACGTCCAAACCTCTAATAATGTTTATCAAAATTTTCAAAAAATAAAAACGATTTTTCTTCTCTTTTCAATAAAAAAAAATGAAATAAAATAATGACCCCTTTGCCTCCCATTTAAAAAATCAGAGAGAAGTGGTTTGATGGCAGATCTAGTTCCACCAAACCGTTTGCGTTTACATCAAATATCTGATGGTAATAAGGTACAATACTGTATGCACCTTGTTTCCACATTGAATCAGGTTTTAGCAAAACCTACAATGTGACGTCAATTACCAGACTTTCCAAAAAATAACCTTCGCTCATCTTACTGTATCTAAAATAATCAGAAACGATTTACGATCATACGGTAAGAGCTTTGGTGGAACCAGGTTTGGCTGAAGGTGGATCCAGTTCCAGCAAACCGTTTCGCGCTTGCAACAAAATGTGGAACTAGATTTCCACAGAGTAAACAAAAAATTAAAAGCAAATTTGTTTCAAAAAATTTGTTAGTTATCGAAACAACAATCAAACAGTTTTACATAAATATATTCATCGTCGTAGGTTTTACATAATCTCTCAATCCACATGTATGAATGAATCGATGACGTTGTATAGAATTTAAATGAAAGCAACCAATAGATGAATTAAGGGAAGCAGAAATTCAAATGAAGTAATTCATAACACGGTGACCAAAATGTAAACAACCAGAAGAAATGAGTAAACATTTCATACGAAAGTCAAGGACAAAATTTAACCCACTTTTAAATACTTTTAAAAAAAAAAAAAAATAATAATTGCATTTTTTGTTTTCTGATAAAAAAAAAAATAAAATATTTCTGTTTGCACAGATGGCAATCCAGATTTTGACGTTTGGCGAGAGATATTAGATTCGGAGTTGTGCCCGTGGGTTGTTGGGCCGCGGGGCTCCGTCAAAACTACGTAAATGTCAAAAACATACACTTCGATATGCGAAACAAAATACAAAAAAAAAAAAAGTATTTGCCGCTCCAAAGACTTTTTCAATCAAAAAAAAAAAACACCCCACGAATTCCGATTTAAATCAATTCACGAATCAAACTTCATTTTACAAAATAAAAAGTGAAAATAAAAAAAAATAAAATCGTACTCTGAATACAAATGCAATTCAGAAACCCAAAAAAAAAATATTATATTAAATTTTTTTGACTTACCAAATACTATGGAATGTAAACACGAAGTTAATTTCCACCTTTTTCGGTCGCACATTTTTCGCCCCTGAGAAAAAAAACGAAATCGACGATTAAATTCTTATTCAGAAAAACTTTTGTAAACAATCATCCGAGTTCATCAATCGCGCGCTCTTTTGTTTTTGTTTTAATTGACAAGACAATATTTATTTTTTCTTGGTCCCGTCAAAACACTCACAAAAATAAATGCGGATAAAATGTTGATAAAACGCCGATGATCGGAACTTAAATCGATTGAGAAAGTAGACGAAAACACCAAGTTTTAATCGCGAGAATTAATCTACGTCCGAAGATCAACTTCATTTCTTTCAGATTTTTTTTTTAAGATGAGGAATGAATGGAGTTTGAGAAGAATGAAGGCTACCGATCGCAACGAATGACAAATAGCGAATCAACTCCATTCCATAGACTCGCACGAGCCCTAACTCAGCCGTCGAGAAGCCGAGCTACAACCGCTCCTAAAGCTCAAAACTCCAGCACCGACGCTGATCGTAGCGCCATCTCCGGCTAATTGAAAAAACAAAAACCTCATAAAAGGGTTCACCTCTAAAACGTTCACTACAAACAATTCACGACAATCAATACATTCACAATCAGATATTGGTGAACCCTTTGACTGCCAAATCCTTACTCCCTTAACTTTACTCAATCATCTATTTTTGCAATAAAATTATCCATTCATATTTTTATAAATATAAAATAAACTTACTTTATCTTTCCTTCCGTGCTTTATCATCTCTATCCATCCAGAATAATATGAACTCAAACCATGTTTTCAAAGTACTGTAATTACAGCTTACAAAAGTCTGAATACCCTGCCACGTCATCGTGCTTTTTCTAACAAATTTCACCCTCATTATTACGATATGCACCCACGTTCCAACACATTCGCGAATAGTTATTTGAATGCAATTTACGTGTCGGTATGCGAGCGGTAACCGTTAAATTAAACTCGCGCATCCTTATTGAGTTTCATTTGTTACACACTTGTCACGTCCGCGTCATTATTTTCGGATTAAAATGGCGATTACAATGTACTGTACCCGCGAGCTTTTTCTCTTCGCGCACGGACCAAAATAATGACCACTTCACGGCTTCAGTATGGCTTGATGATAATCTGCAAAAATGTTTTATTACGTCGCACTAATTTAGTATTTCAGTTAAGCAGGTAAAATTGATAGAAAAAAACTTTTAAAAAGTTCTTAATAATTAATAATTATTACCGTCCTGTTGTTCTTCTCTACCGGTAACGACGCCAAAACTTTTTTGAGCCCGCCAAATCCGCAGCGCCCTCTAGTGAGTGATAGATTTTAATCGAGGGATGTAACTCAAACTGCGCATGCGCTTTCTCATCAGCTGGCGGTTTCATCTCTCGAATTTTTCATCATTAATTTTGTAATCGCGGAGTTTTTTTTTTGTGATTATTTTTTAAAGTCATTTTTATTTGTTAGTGAGTAAATGAATTGTATATACAGTATTATATTTTTTTTTTTGTGAAATGTTTTATATTTATACATTTTTTTAATGGCTGACGCGGCTGCTTCTTATTATTTCGCTAAACATTTTGACGGCGAATGTAGTAATCTCGGTAAAGCCGCCTGCACTGCGGAAGAAAATCGTGATGTTGATGCTCCGCCGCCGATCAAAAGGAAAAAATTAAAAACTCCGAAATGGGAGGAACGTAAATCACAAACGATTACTACGAGCGATTCCTTGAAATCGCTCAAAAATGACGAGGAAAGCGAGCAGCCAGACGAAGGCAATCTAACAGCATTAGAGAAACAATTCATCAAATTAAAAGAAGAGAATCCGGGTGTGGTTTTATTGATTGAGACTGGATATTTATTTCGATTATTCCGAGAAGATGCCGAAGTAAGTACAGTATAAATATTATATTTGATTCTGGTGTTTCTTATTGTGAAATTTATATTGTCAAATGTACGATTAGGTGGCGAACAGGGATTTAAGATTTAAACTTTCAGCCGGTCACAATTTAATAACCACTAGTTTTCCTCTACAAACTTTACCGATTCATATTCGTCATTTGGCTGCGAAAGGGCATAAAGTAGGAGTAGTAAGGAAAGTGGAAAGCAATCTTATGAAAGCAAACGGCGCCGAACCAAATGATATTTTCAAAAGAGAAGTTGCCGCGATTTACACCAACTCAACTTTAATCGGAGAAGATATCCTTTTAAAACTTCATTTGAAGTTACATTTTCATTAATAATTCATACACCCGTTATTTGTTTTAATGGTTAGAATTTAAATGTCGATCTATCATTTTGTAGCAGCGATAATTCGACTTATAAAAATCATCTGAACGATTCATCATATCTCATGAGTTTATACGAATTACCTTCAGCATCACAAAAAGTGCGGATTGGAATAATTGTAAGTTTGAAATTTTGTTTGAAAATAGATAATTACCATGATATTGTATTCATAGGCCGTGTGTCTATTATCCGGAGATTTTGTTTACGACCATTTCGTGGACGATGAAAATAGATATCAATTTCAAAGTTGTTTCCAAAGTATTAATCCCGTTGAAATTCTGGTACCAACATTTGCTATTTCTGATATCACATTAAATTTTATTAATGCTAAAAAGGAAATGTAAGAACGCTATTTTCTATGATTTAGTTAAAATGATTATTTTGAGATTGTTTTTGTGAATTATTTAGGAGGAGCGGACGTAATAACCAAGATACTCAGATTAGAATAGAATTAATGAACGATGATGACTATAGACTTGGAAATATTGATGAATTTCTACGCGAATTTTTTTTAAACATGCAGTGTCACAAGTGTAACGTATTATTTTACTGAAAATATAGTTTTACATTATTATACGAAAGTGTATTATTTTTTTCTGTAGATGCGGAGAGTGCTGACGAATTAGTTCATTTTATTATGAGCTTACCTTCACCTGTCATATGTTGTTTGAGAGCAATAATTACATATTTAGGAAGATTTAAACTCCAATATATTTTTACATTGATCACGTAAGTTAAAAGGTTTTTTAAGACATTTTTTTTTATATTAAATAATTTTAAATTGTAAGTCAGATGCGGTCGAGATCATCGAAAATGGACAGTGTAGTTTTAGATACGAATACAATTAGATCTCTGGAGCTTTTGCAGTGTAATGGAAGTAATTCCTATGAAGGCAGTCTATTGCATATACTGGACCATACTAACACACCTTATGGTTTTCGGTTATTAAAGAATTGGATTTGCAATCCTCTCAAATGTATAAGGTAAAGTATATGAAAATGAAAGCGAATGTTTCACTCAACCTTAAATCAATTTTTTAGCCATATCAATGAACGATTGGAAGCAGTACAATTTTTAGTAAATAATGATTTGGAATTTATTAAACTTTTTAAGAAAATGTTATCATCTTTTCCTGATTTAGAAAATGGGATAATTTTAATCTATAATAAAAGAGTACGTGTTTTTATTTATATAAAGTACTGTATTTCTAATAATTTTTTTTTAATGCAGTCTAGTCCAAAATTGTATTTTCGAACGGTGGAAGCATTTATTAGTATTCGAAATTTTATCATGCCATTCGAAATCGATATCTGCCGTCAAATAACAAATTTTTACTTGAAGCAATTGTTTGTTGGAATTATCGACCTTACTGAAGGAGTTGAGAATTTAATTTTTAATTTAAATACTGAGGCAGTCAGGTAATTATTTATATGTTACTGTTAATTATTTGTTTTATAAACTTTTAAAATATACTGTACAATTTTTCTCCCTTTATTAGTCTTGGCTCTAAGATTGATTTATTTAACGATTCGTCACCCTTTCCCGCTTTACTCTCGATAATAGAAGAAATAGAAAAAGTGAAACAAATGATAGCTAATTGCTTACCTGAAATTGCCAAACAGATAAAAGATCAAGAAGTTTCGTTTGGGTCTTTCTACGACAAAAAAGTAAAATTTCGAATTATTTTTTAACTTGAAATACTGTATTTGAAATCAAATAATTAAAATTTATATAACAGTATGTAATTATAATGCCAATAACGTCTGAGCATTTAATTCCACCAGAATGGCTTATTGTAGCTAGGTAAATCATAGTTCATTCATGTTTTATTATAATAATTAAATAATTTATTTTTTTAAGAAATTCAAGCAAAATTTGTTGTCGCACTAATGAAACTGAAACTCACGTTCGAAAACTTAAATTATTAGAAGAACATTTAAAATATCACTGTCAATTGGCGTGGATGGAATATTTAAAGTTACTTTTTGATAAATTATTAATTTACTGAAATTATAATACTAAATTATATTTTATATAGCAATTTCAAATCATTCTACTTTAAATTACGAAATGTAATCATTAATTTATCAACCATTGATTGTTTATTATCATTAGCTACTGTATCTAAATGTCAAAATTACTCACGGTTAGTACGCTCTTGCTTTTCTATATCAAAAAAAACAAACTTTAACGTTTCTTTAATTTTTTTTCACAGGCCCATAATTTGCGATGACGTTAACAATGAAATAATTATTAAAAATGGACATCATCCCATTGTTAATCAAGCGTTGGAAATTGGAAAAGAATTTGTTTCCAATAATACTAATTTATCGGTATATTAATTCTCATATTGCTTTTCACAGATATTAAATTTTGATATTAATGTTTACAATATATAGAAAAAAGGGGAATCTTGTTTGTTGATAAGCGGTGCCAATATGGGTGGCAAAAGTGTTTACATTCGACAAGTTGCTATAATTGTTATAATGTCACAGATCGGATGTTTTGTTCCAGCCGAATATACTTCTTTAACCCCTGTAGATGCTATTTATGTCAGGTGAACTCTTTTATGCTTTTTTAAAAATTTTTTAAACATTTTGTCATATAACTTGGCTTTATAGATGTGGAGTTAAAGACGATATAATGAAAGGAAAAAGTGCATTTTATGTAGAGGTCGAAGAAATTTCTAATGTTCTACATTTAGCTACTAGCAACTCTTTAGTATTAATTGATGAATTCGGTAGATGTACTAGCGATAGCGATGGAATAAATTTAACATACGGTATCATAAATTACCTTATTACAAAAGTAATAATTATTTTAAGTACTAATTTTTTTGCTAAAAATTATCTTCATTAATATCTGTTTTTATAGTTGCAGTGTTTGACATTTGTTGTAACATCTCAGTTTTCCGACCTTCTCAAGCTACAGGATATTTATCCTAAGAAAGTTGCATGCTACCATATGGCGGTCATAGCGCCATTAATAGGTACTATTAGTATATTTTATTTAAAATAATTTTTTTTTTAAAAAATGATTTTATCTTTTAGAAGACGTAAATGACGAACTAAAAGAAAATCATGAAATAACTTATTTATACAAATTGCATCGAGGAATTGCTGACAAAAGTTACGCTATTTATGTGGGAAGGATGGCTGGTCTCGAAAGCGTCATTTTGAATGCTAGCTTTAAAAAATCTAGGGAAACCGAAAATTATCGAAACAATTTAAGGTACGTACGTTACTTCACGAAATAACGATCCCCTCAATTTTATAATGATCCATTATTGTTTGTTCGTGACAAGCATTTTTACGTTGAAAATGATCGTCATGCAATTGTACCTTGTAAGTTTCATTCAATTTAACGCACGAGTGATTTTATTTCAAAGTTTAAGGCTCCATTTGATGGGCAATAAAATTTTAAATAAAGTTGTGAAAGTAAGGTCATAAACATTTCCCTCTGCAAGTACATTAAGACAAGGATCATTATTATTGTTGGGGGTGTTTGAGGTTATTACCAGTTAAAACACCAAGAATCTCATTTTTTTTTATATTTTATAGGAATTCTATAAAATCATTTCAAAATTTTTTTTTAACGTGAATCGTGCGAAATAAATTTATTTATAATTTCAAAATTGACCGAAGTTTAATCAAAAACAAGATTGTTAAATTTATTATCTTTATTTCTTTCCCAATTTAAAATAAAATTAACTTTGTGGTTACAAACCACTTAATGAAATTCAATATTTTTTCATATTCATGGTCAAATTTTAACGACCTTTCCGATACTACTGTAGATAGACATTCATAAAAAAGAAATATTTTTTTTGACGTTTTTAATGTCATTTGAAGGCGATTTAAAAGTCTATGTACTCCGGCATCAACAATCGAACTGCAGACTCGAGGCGTGGGAATTTTAACTTGGTTGTTAAACCCCTGATAGTCGTTAGAGAATTCCACCATTAAACTTTTAAGAGTTTTATGGAATTGTACTTTGAAAATCGGCGTTTTAAACTTCAGATAGGCGCACGTGTTTCGAACAAAGAGGGAAATAAATTGAAAGGGACTATCTTGAATATTTGAGTGAACCTATCGACTCCCCCAACCGCCTAAACTTTCATATTTAAGCAGTTCAACTTTCTCGAGTGAATTGACGACGATAAAATTTGTAATTTTAAACTTTATACCTTTTTCTCCCCAAATCCGTGATTTAAATTTTACTTTTGGCTTGATCCCGTCATCGAAGGGTTTTCATCCGAGGAAACATGTGGCGTCACGTAAACTTGCGGCAGCACCGGTTTTATAGATGATTTCTTCGGTAATGAAGGCGAATATTTCCCGATGTTAAATTTTCCCCCTTTCTCTCCCGCACCATTTTTCGACGCGAACATTGAAATAAGTTTAGGTAACTCGATTTCATCGTCTTCACACGAATTATTTTCGGTTTCGCATTCCTCATCGGGAATGGCAATGTGTATGCTTGGTAAACTAAGCGACAATGGCGCGCTCATCGGAGGATTAGATATTATAGATTCGTTATCCTCGGCACATGCCGAAGGGCCTTCCGCTGGCATTCCTTGCGTCTTGGGTAACGATTCTTTCGACTTCCAAAGTCTATGTTTTCCCCGAGAAGGAGGAGTTGATGACGTTTCAGAAGTTGTTCTTTTTTTCTGGTATTTTCGTTTAAAGTCTCTCAATCTGGCAGCGCATGATCGCGACCGGTTTCTTTTGCCCTTGGACGTTTCGCTATCCTTTACAATACCTTTGCCCATATCTAAACTCTTTGATTTCCTAGACTTATTTGAACTTTCACCACTAGAATTATTAGCATCCATTTCTTGATGACTGCTGCAAGTAGAACCGGTCTCAGCACTGTCTCCACGAAATAATATGCCTCTACGTCCGCCCTCGTTCGACGATGCCGGTCCGTAAATTTCGGAACCTAACTTTTTATTCTGAAGCACAGCTTCAAAAGAGCCAGTAGGCGTTGAAAGATACCGCCTAGATAAATAACAAAAAAATAAAAATAATAAATTTTAATGTAAATCAATAAATCGTTTACGTAAAACAAATAGGCTACACATAATTTAAGCTACAGTAGCTAATAGCCACAAAAAGATATTCAATTTAAAATACAATTTTACATAATATTTTGAAACATAAATATTAGTCTCCCTAAAAACACCCTCGTATATTACCGTATTAAAAAAAATTAACGTTATAGCGTTATCAAACATAAAGGGGGACAATTTAAAGTTATTCAATTTAAAAATCGTGTGTTACAAGGAAACCAATAAATAAAATAAAGATTAAAAAATAGAGGGGTATGGGAGACATGTCTTACCCCCTGATACCTGCTGAAGTGGGGAAGCGAGAAGACATCGACGATGCTGGGTCATGATGCATTGGAGGAGGTTGCAAATAGCCACTTTCCAACGCGCTGAAAGTATCCGTTAAACTTGGAGATTTTGGAAAATGTCCTTCTGTGGATGGTCGTTTATGATGATGACCGTGAGACATCATTTTGGAGCCGGTGTTTGCGGTCCAAGCTAAAATTGAAAATAGTTTCAATATTACCACACACTTTTTTGGGCACTACAAATTATTATTATTACTCAATAAGTTTAAAATTGAACTCGATGTTCTATTTGCTGACAAATTAGTGGGATGTTCCAAGGAGTCTTCATCTTCTTCAGCAATCTCGGGAAGTACCAATGTTTGGTCTTCTTCAGGGACGCTTTATATAATTAAATATATATGTATAAAAAAAATGATGTACTTGAAAAAGTTGGCAATAGAGTTTGGCCCTCGATTTCCCCCACACAAACTTAATTTTGACAAAGGTAATAAAATAAATCTCGTACAGAACAGCTGCCACTGATCCTCGAAATGTTTTCTTCTTATACATCATAGCGGCCTTGGTATAAGTTAAGGTAGGCTCGGTCTCGTCATAATGAACATCCTTGGCGAGTGGTGGGATCCTTGTCAGAAGTGTATCAACCACCAAATAACTAACCTGATGTATCATAATAATAACAAATTAGCAAAGAAGTAAATAATTTAAAAATATAATTATTAAGGTACTGTACCTTCAAGTGGCGATCAATTAGCCAATTGAGTTCAAAATCTTCATCGTCATCTCCAAATGGATTTATCAAAGCCTCTGCTACCTGTTTTAATTGCAAAAAGTAATTGTTTTTACTTAAATTAAACTATACGGTAAAATAATATTTTTTTTTTACTTTTAGAAGACCCATATAGAAAAAAAATTGTAAAAAAGTGAGAATCGGAATATATAAATCCACATATTTAAGCCTTTCTTTTTCTTCGATTGGCTCTACATATTGTCGGCCAATAACACACGCGGCAAAAAAAGAATACGTTGCCAAAGTTACCACCTTCAAATAAAAATTAGGGTTTTTTTTTTATCTTTTCTTTTTAAAAATATTTTGAAAGTCGGGATTATAACCTGAGTGTAGACGAGTGGAATTGATACCCAATCATAAGACCAAAGCATACCGCATTTTGAACGAAATTCGTTAAATTCCTATCAAAGATTAAAATGTATTAAATAAAATTTTAAATGACTGTGATTGACCTATACGAGATAAAAATTACTTCAACGAGTAGTTTCAATCCTTGACTATCCACGATAATTTTACCTCTCCTCGCCTCTTGAATGAGATGAATTACCCAAGTGCAAGGAATCCAATAGGTATTGAATTCGGATGACGGTACAGATAAATAAATATCGAGTTCAGCTTTCGTCATAAAACCTGAAAATGTGCGGTCAATAATATTAGCTTCGAGCTTGATGCGTCTTTTAAAACACTTTTTTTTTATTTTTTGTGTTAACCCGTTAAAAAAAATCTATGCAAATATTTATAAAGAAAAGAAAATGCTAAACCCCATTTGAAGAGTATTTTTCACCCACCAACCTCCCTCTACCAGATGCTGCAGAGTCGGAAACCTCTTTTTAACAGCCATACTGATGGAACGAAGCACCTGGCCAATGAATAACACATTAAAAAGACATCAATAGTTCAGCTGTAAACTCGCAATGTCTTACCAAAACTAAACTTAAGTTGAGGTATCGAGCAATGGTCCTGCGAAATAAACGAGCTGTCTCGTCGTATCCAGTCACATACAACGCGATACAGTGACAAAATCTATAAACAAGTTGAAATAACATTTTAACTCGTTTTAATCAAAGTATTGCATTTTGTTGATTTTATTATTAAAACGTAATGAAAATTAGTCATTTAATTTTTTTTTTTTTTTGGAATGAGCAAATTATTGTTATAAACAAATTATCATTGTTTTTTTCATTAAAAAAATGTGATTTTACTTGTCTGGCCAGGGAATTGCTTCATATTGACTCCACCATCGTTGCACCACGAGCGTTACATACACGCCCAACACAAATGATAAAGGAATGTGAGCCAAGAATTCGTCAAATTTATAGACTACTCTTTCAAATTCACTAAAAATTTAAAAAAAAAATTATTCATAACACGATAGGTAGTAAAATAGACGTTTAACTTTTAAATTAATCCATACACACAATTATTATTCTAAAGTACCGGTATTTTAAAACTAGGTTTAAATCGTAAATTAAAACTAAAGTCCTTATACTCGTACAATTTTAGTCAAATTAGATTTAAAGTTGTTCCAACTTTTAAATAGGAGTCTAATTATAAAATGTCTTTCTTTTAGATTCAGACGTTGATTTTTATAGCCATAAAAAGAATGAAATTTTTTTTTTCTTTTTTCTTCTTCTGTATAACGATTGGCATTCGGCCTACAACAACAAATGGAGTGCATTCTTAACATTTAGTGACATTTTGCCAAGAAAACACTTTTGATAACAGTAAGAAAAAAAGAAATTCTTTTAAAACCCTACCAAAACAACTTTTTAAAAAATTTTCCACCTTAAAACTCATGATTTTGAAAATACTACAATGTAATGCATTTTTTATAGTACCGCAACCTTTTATCTATGAAAATAACATTGCGGTACATTGCGAAAATAATATTATTGCCGTGCCATATTTCAATTTATAAAATACATGTAGGACCTACTATAATATCATAAAAATGTAAATAAGTGCATTAGGCTACATGTATTAAAAATGTAAAACAAAATCTCAAATTAATTTGATTATCCTATAATATTAAATAAAGCAGATGGTTAAAAACTCATTAAACTGTACCAATATACTCGTACCTATAGTGTACATGTAATTTATTTCTTGCGTCCTCAAATTGTTGTTAAGAGCAAATTAAAATTTTAAATTGCCCATGTTACCAAGTGCAACATTAAGCATTTTGAGTTAATGGACAAGTTAATTATTACCTCTGCTAAGTTATATCACTTGGTTGATTATAATATCACCTATCAAATTATACATTTCATGTATAATTTGATAGGTATGTTTAGAACAATCATCAAATTATACATTTCATGTATAATTTGATAGTTATGTTTAGAACAATCAGCAGTTTATAAAATTTGTAAAGCAGTACATCATGTGCATGTACTTTTCATTTTAAATGTAATAAAATACCGCAAAGTACTTTTTTCGGTTTTGGCAGCAGAGTAAATAAAATTTAAAAACACCGAAAATAATTTTTCTTAAAAATAAAAAAAAAATCTAGACTTTTATTATTAACTATTTCTATAGTACATGTACCAGTATTTTACAATAGATGTAGCCTACGTAACTTTTAAGTATTATCATTGCGACAATATTATTTTAATTTAATTTATTTTTATATTTTAATTTTGCCCATAGTGTATCAAAAAGAAATCTTGTCCTTTCATTTGCAAAATTTGACTTCTGAAACCGAATTGCATGTATTTGCAAATTTTGTTATTATATGAGTGCCAATTTGCAAGACCTTTAAGTCACGGGATCCTCGACTTGGAAAAATTATAGTTTTTCTACTTCAACTTATTGCTGCGTCAGATTTTTTTTTTTTTTTTGCCAAAAGTTTTTCAACTCTTACAAGATCGTATAACAACTTCTTCAATAAAATAAGTAAATGTCAAAATACAATAAATACATGTACCGGTATATGTTTTCACCGATTCATGTTCTACTGGCTCGCAACTGCTCTTTTATAACAGACTATTAACTTTTGCAAAATGCATACAATTATTTATTTACTTTTTCCTTTTCTTATTTTTATTGAATTTTTTACGACCAGAAAACTTTTGCAAATAGTAGTGTATAGAATTGTGGCACCAACCAATCAGAGAGCAGGGATTTAGTGTGGGAGGCGTTTTCGACCAATCAG
>JAQGAZ010001864.1:0-23463 GCA_034692225.1 Polydesmus complanatus | reverse complement strand
CTAACCGATTTTAAGACGATTCTCGTGCGCTGAAATCGTTTTCATATCGGCCTGGGTCATAGACTAAACAAGACCCCCACCCATTTTTCGGCCCTTCTCCGCCAAGAAAAAAAAATGTAAACAAAACTCTCAATGTAAACAAAGCAAAAATTTAAGTTGTTTTGTTATTTTTTTTAACATTATAATACAATAAAAGAGCGAAGAAAAATAATCAATCGATTGGCCGACCCGTTCCGCCATCTCTCTCTCTCACTTTTCTCATCTACTTCTCCTGTCCGCGCGCCATCTTCTTTTCTTCAACCTAATAAAACGGAAATTTATAAATCCAATTTCTTTTCAAAATTGCCTCCATTCGACTTCAGCCTTGCGCATCTAATGGCTGCCAAAATTGAGTTAAATGGGGCGTAGGAAGACGCGGGCGGGCGGGCAGGCAGCGAAGGAAGGATACGCTCGCTAACAAACAGACGAGAGAGAGAGCGTTACACTAGCCGCATACCAAAACACACAACTCAAAATAACATACGGAAACTTTAAATAAAAAAATCTTAAAAAATGTTGTTTTTTTAAAAAAAAAAATATAGCAATAATAATAATAATTATTATGCAATTAATAAATACGTGGTAATCATCTGCTCCTATATTTTTTACCTTAATTTCTCTTTTGAAAAACACCTTAATATGCAAAAAATAAGTTTACTTTTTACACGTTTATAAATAGGCGCCTCAATTAATGATAAAATAAGCTAAGAAAAAAATGGTTAGCCTGCGAATAGAATGTGCAGAAGAAGAGAGACAAAGTGAATGAGTCGAGTGGAGATGGAATGTGCTTTTATTACGAAGTGTCCGAGAGAGAGAGAGAGCGCGCGATTGGCCACAATTGCTTTATGAGTGTTGAATTCTAATTTGGTAGATGAATGGAGTAAAAAAGGGGTGAACGACATTCCCAATCGATAAATATTGCTCTCAACAACAGTGTGCTGTCCGTATATAGTCTTCACGCCTACGGTATTACATTACTCAGCTATAGAAATTATTATTATTACGATATTTTCACTTATCAAGTGGAGGAAAAACTTGCTCAGAAATTATTAATAAATTATTTTAAAATTAAAAAATCATCTTCCGGTCTCAACACAAGTATTATACCCACTCACTATGCCCCCCCTCCCACCTTACTACACAACAGCTTCATCGAGTTGGTCTCATGGCTCAGATCATATTAACTGTCTATTTTTAACACAGCACAATACAGTATGTATTATAAAACACATATGATAATAATAATAATAATAATAATGATTATTTGATCAGTTGTCCTACCTCATTTTCCGCTTCACTTTTTTAAAATTTCTCCTTTTAAAAAAGTTTCTCGTAGATAACCCTGGTCATCAAAAATCCTTTCCCCGTCTTCACCTTATGCTTGAAGTATGAAGATGGATCATGAAGTTGTCGCTTGAGGGGGCCCACTGTGCAGGATAAGAGCGATAAAATAGAATCTGCAAAAGCAAGAAAAAAACTGTCAGTAACCGGTTTAACACAAGACAGCTCTATCGAGGAGGCCCCACTAGGGCTCCAATCTCGCAGATGGGTGCTGGCCAGTGTAGAAAAGGGCACACATACAGAATGTCAGTTCGTAGATAAGGGTGACTGCCCACTTGTAAAGTAATAGAAAGCGCAACACTTCCCGCTTGCATATTATATCCAGGATGCAAAAAAAAACAATCAGCACCTTACCCCCCCCCCCGCTCCACCTAACTCAAATCTACATTTAAAAACAATCATTATTTATTTTTCTGAATGCTAAGCTAGTCGATGGAAGATCTCCTGGTTTGAGTCAATTACTGAACCACCTTAAGTAATACCTTCCATACGACAACCAAGGGAGGGCTCCTGGTTTGAGTCAATCACGACATATCTGAAGAGATCTTCCCCCCCCCCCTCCCCTAGCCAAAAGTTTGCAGCAAAAACAAAAATTTTCTTTACCGATAAATTAATCTGAATCCTTGATGAGATCAAGAAATTCGAATGACAATTATAAATCATGACAAATCTCTTACATATTCAAAATATCAGAAAAAAAAACAACTCCTGAAAATCATTTTTACGAAACACAAATATTTAATCTTAGAAGAGAAATTCATGATGGATGCCAAATAGCATGTTAAAGAGTAAATCTTAAATAATTGTTTTAAATTAAAAAAAAACATTTTTCTGCTGAGTGAATGAATACTGCGCCTAGATAAAATGTTAAACTTGAAAAAAAATTTTTTATCGCGAATAAAAACGGATACATATTTTTTTCTATTTAAAAACAAAATTAAAACCTTTTTCATTAAAAAAAAAAAATAGCCAAATTGATTTTTTTTACAATAAATTATGCATAATGATGACGATGATAAAGCCAGAAGGATGCTGATGGAAAAAGGAAAAAAAATTCCATCTTAACAAAATTAAAATCCAACCCAAACAAGATGATGTAATTAAGAAAATGTATTAAAAAAAAGTAATAATAATAATAAAGTCGCATAAATTAACATTCAATATCGCAACTAAGTTAAAAAAAAAAAATTTAAAAAATGAAAACCCCCCAACTTTAAAAAAAAAAAAAAAAAAAAAAAGTACTGTCTGTATAATAATAAATTGTATTACTCGCCTAGTGATAAGAGCAACGGCCATTTTGAGAGCGGTCTATAAGCAAATAAAAAAAAAAAAAAAAGAAAAAAAAAAAAAAAAGTAAATAGATGGCGCTGTAATCGATCCGACTGCGATGTTGAAGCGTCGCTTTGTCGCATTCGTTAATAACTTAATCTCGCTCAATATACAAAGTATATGTAGACGGAAAGAGTGAGTGAGGGAGGGAGAGGGCAAGAGAGGGAGTGAAATGGCCCCGCCCACATTTACTCTCTCTCGCCAACAACGGCGCTGCTGTCGCTTTCTATATCACCGACGACTTTTCCATTTAAACATATGGGGCCGCAACACATACACATATAATGTTTTTATGGAGTGCCATCCATCTATTTATATATTATATCAACGAAAGCAGCCGCAGCAGCAATAGCGCCCTCTAGCTTCCACCTCGCTCGCTTCCTGTTATATTTACGACGTGAAAAATTATATATATAAAAATATATATCACTCGGTCGCTCCCTCTATCGGCGTCTGCGCAGAATTAATTTCACTAGTGGCGCGCATTACATATCCATAATAATAATAAAAAAGAGAAAAGCGAGGAAGAAGACAGAACGATGGAGATAGAAAGAGAGAGGAAAGTGGTGTAGTGTATAATGAGATGAGAGTGAAAACAAAATGGCCGCCCCCTCCTATACTCTTCATTAGATGAGATTCTTTTTTAATTTTTTTTTTTTACTTTCGCCTAAGCTTTTTATTTATTTTTTTATGCGAGTCTGTTTTTGGTTAGCGTTTTCCGGTCTCCCTAGAGGGCGTTGTGAAACGTGACGGGTGGTGGCGACGTATTTACATAGAATAACTATTTAGCGGACGGTAATATATCCCTCCCTCGTTTTACTAATCCGTCATTTCAAAGTGTTAACTCCTATTTCTATGAGGGGTTTTATGGGCTTTTACTCAGTGTTCGGATAGTCGGTGAGCATAAAAAAAAAACAGCAAAAAAACAAAAAAAAATTTGCGCATGCGCACGTATTATTCCGCTTAATCGAGATTAAAAAAAATACGGAAGCGACAAAATTTTATAAATGTACGTCATGCTTTTAGCCCCGCCTCTTGATGACGTACATTTAGGCTCCAGCCACCGTTTCGTTAGCCTCAAGCAACTAGCGGTTTCTTTAAACCAGTTGGCGACCCGAAAGTACGTAACTAGATTAAAAAAAACCTTAAAAAAGGGATGAGTTTTGAGCAGGATTAGAGTCCGATTAAGCAGTCGTTTACGCGTGCCGCGATTGTCACCATGACGATGGATAAAGAGAACAGATTGCACGTGTCGACGTTGTCATGGCAACTAATTATCTGATATTAATTGTGTGGAAACAAAAAAAATAAATAAAATAAAAAGTGCATTAGAATAATTAAAATAATTACTCGCTTCGTTTATCATTCCTCGTATATAGGCTTTTTACTGTGTGTGTGTGTATTATAAGAGTGGCTTCTGGTCAAGCAATTATTATACCCTCAGCCCACCCCAACCACCCTCATTGCTTCCGGTTGTCCACATTATTTATGAAGTATGAAAATTATCTTAGTGAAATTCCGATAAACGTGAAAAATGACCGCGCGTCGTAATACGAGTCAGAACGATGCTCGAGGAGAGAAAAAGAGTTTATGAAAATGAGATAATCGCGAAATTTAATTAAATATATTACTACTACTGGAATAAATATGGAATGAGGTCGTCATTGCATTCTATTAAGTGCTTCGTTGTACTGAAAAATTCTTAGTACTAATAAAAATTACGTTCTTTTTAAAAAAATTTTTATGTTTATTGAAAAAATTTGCTGAAGGAAAAATTCGTTTTACTAAAAAATTAAATTCAAAATTTCGTTATATTGAAAATTAGGTTTCCCTAAAAGATTCGTTGAAATGACAATTTTATTATACCGAAAAACCGCTGTACTGAGAAATTTGTTATACGGTACACTGTACTGAGAAATTCGTTATACTGAACACTGTACTGAGAAATTCGTTATACGGTACACTGTACTGAAAAATTCGTTATACTGAACACTGTACTGAGAAATTCGTTATACTGTACACGGTACTCAGAAATTCGTAACATTGGAAATTCCATTATATAGCTCTAAACATTTTGTTTTTCTGAGAAATTCGCTGTGAACTAAAAATTTCGTTAAGCTGGAAATTTCATTAATTTGAGCATTTCGTTATAACGACAACTTTGTTTTATTAAAAAGTTCGTCAAACTCAAAAAAAAAAAAAAACATAATAATTATTATTTTATAAAACTTCGTTGTACTGATCAATTCTTTATATTAAGTACAGCAGTGAAAATTTCGTAATATCGATAACTTTTCTGTTCTAATTTTTCTTGTCTCTCACTCTTTCCCATCGCTCTCACATGTCCCTCACCCTCTCCAATCTTGCCTCGCTCCCTCACATTTCATTAATATTAGATATCAATTAATTATAAAAATGAAATAATTATAGTAATCAGACCTCAACAAAAAAAAATGACAGAAAACACCTAATGAACCGTACTCGCGTACCTTAGATTTGTACTCAGAGAGAGTGAAAGAGAGAGAGCCAGAACGATGCTGAGAGAGAAAGAGAGTTTTGCTTCATTTAACCACACGATTTATTCTCTGTTCCTTTTAAAAACGATAAACATTAATAATATCTCTCTCTCTCTCTCTCTCTCTCACTCTAAATAGAAGCATAGAGTGCGCGTGCGTTGTCATTGTATCCAACTGACAGCTTCATAATACCCTCGTCAACTCCCCTCACGCCCCCGTCGATGACCGTAAATAGCCCCCAAAGGGGTCAAACGAGGGTCATAAATTACCGAGACACCCGAGCTCAAACGTCGTCTGCTCGCGCGCAACGACTCACTGCGCAGACGCTGCTGCTGCTGCTATTTTGTTTTTAGATATTTATATAAATTGTTGCGTCTGCGCACTAAATGCTCTTTCATAAATTTAACTAATGGCCGTTTAGTTGCTCTTATATTTATGTATATACAAGTCGTGCGTAATGTAATAAGACATAAACGAAAATGATAGAATCGTTTAGTTGATTGTACGAGGAGGTAGAAGGGTGGGGGAGGGGGAGAAGAAGGGGGTTGGGGGGGGGGGGGGGGAGAAACAGGAGGCATGACTTTTGCATTACCATAAAACGCATTTGATCCCAACTGAGATCACCCACACTAACCACTATAACCTATTTATTCTCTCTCTCTCTCCCATCGCTAAAAACCCCTTATTCTTTTAATAGGGGGGAGGAAAGGGACAATTCCCACTGAGAGGAGATACACTTCATAGAGAAAACACGATGAAAAACGCGGCGAGCGGCCATTTTCCTATTTTTTTTTTCTTTTTAAGTTAGACGAGAAATTATTATTATACAGTCATAACTCAATAGAGTAGTGCACTGGAATACTAAAATCTAATTTTTATATACTATACACTGTAATATGTTGTGTGTGTGTAGAGATGCCGAGAGAGAGGCAGAGTGATGGAGAGAGAGAAGCGTAATAAAAGGAATTTTGGAGGAGATGTTATGAGCGAATAAAAACACGAATAAAACTTTCCATTTTTACGCATTTGGAAAATTTTGAGCGCAATTTTCTCTATATACACGTACTGGGAGAAAAATGAATTAAATAATAAGTGTTGTTGTGTGCGTACATAGTGTCCTTTTGAAAAGTGCACCCAATTGAATTAGTTTTAAATCATTTTTAATAATGTAAATATTTGAATGACACGTGGAAAAACTTCACTATAAAGGACTTTTTTTTTAACATTTAATTGTTCTATTCTGTGTGTAAAATATCCTTTTCCGGTCTTAACACACGAGCATTATACCTTATCAATATGTATGCCCCCCCCCCCCACCTCACTACACAACAGCTGCATCGAGTGTTGCTGTGTGTTTTAAAGTCGAAAGAAGATGTTTTAATCACAAAAAAAAGAACAATAATTATTAAAAGAATTTTTATACTACAGTAATTTGGTTAAATGTATTTTTTTAAACGGACACCATGTATCGAATGAAGCTTTCGTAGTACACACGAAATTCTACATAAAATATAACGAACTTTTTTCATCCTTTTTTTTAATTATTATTATTACTATTTTTTTTTTTTTTTTTTGATGTGGCTTCAGTTAATTAAATTAATATTAGTAGATTTTTTTTTCCAAAAAAAAAAAAACTAATGATGCCGGCAATAGTTTAAATATTTTATAACATTATTAAAATTCATTATATTATATTAAAATTATGTTTATTTTCCTAAAAAAGTTTTTTTGATTTCATTAAAAATTTTTTTAATGCATTTAAAATTTTTTAATTAAAAAATTTTTATTCAAATTTTAATTTAATTATATAATTTCCTCAACTTATTTTTTAATTTCTCAAAAAAAAAAAAAAAAGTTCAAAAAATAAATAAAACTCAAATTCCACTGAAAGGACAATATAAAAACAATCTTTAAAAAAAAAAAAAATAAAAAAAACTAAATTGAAAGAAAAATATATAAAAAAAAAAAAAAAAGAATCTTTTTTTAATAATATGTTTCTATAAAAAATGACAACGTCAACAAAAGACTAAAAGAAGAAAAAACGTTAAAATGCTATCTGCATTCTATTTGTTTCGTTTTTGAGAAACATAAAAAGAGAAATTCGATTTGCATGTTCACTCCAATCGATTTTTATATCTTTATTTATACAGAAAGTTCCATTATCCGAGGGATATCTCACATTCCCCCCTCTCCCCCGTCAAATTTTCTTCTCTATTAAAAATAAAGAGATTTATCTTCACGCACACCGCAAAAATCTTTAAAGAATTGAAATGAGGAAAAAAAATGACAATAATTACCAGAGTGCCAATCAGTCCTTATTTTTAATTAAAACCAAAAAAATAATAATAATGAAGACGTACTAAGATATTAATTAACCACAGGAGTAAACCTTTTATTAGTGGGGCGTTGATATTACTTATTAAAATTACGTATTTAATTTATATGTACCAAAAACAAATATTCGTTGTATCGAAAAAATCATTAAAAAGTGAATTTCGTTGTATCGATCATTTCCTTGCTTTGAGAATAATAATAACTACACTGTAGGCCTATATATGGTAAAGTGAATTTCGTTGTATCAATTATTTTGCAGTTTGAATAAATTGATGGTGCAATAAATTTTGTTATATCGATTTAAAAATGAAATTCGTTGTACTGAAGTTCGTAAATACTGTGATAGCGCATTTCGTTATATAGATCATTTCTCTGCTATGAGAAACTCATTAAACAGTAAATTTCGTTGTACTGAAAAAATTATAGTGCAGCGAATTTCGTTGTATCAAAAAAATTTATCTAAAATTGAAATTTCCTTGTACTGTGAAATTCATTAAAAACTAAAGTTTGTTATACTGGAAAAAATAATTGAGCAGTGAGATTCGTTGTATTGATCATTTCGCTGAATTGAAAAATTGGATGAACAGCGAATTTCGTTGTATAGATAATTTTGTTATAGGCCTACACTTGAAAAAATTTCATTATATCGATACAGTTAGCTTTCAATTATTATTATTTCATGGTGTCGATAATTTCGCTAACGTCATTTCCGGTTTCTCTAATCAATTACTCATACGAAAAAAATCTTAATTTTAAGGAGAAAGAAAAAAATGAATGTAATTTTTTTTTAAATGAAACTTTTACTTCTATTCCAAATTTCAAGAAAAAAATCTTTAAATTTGATTAAATATGTTATTTTATTATTATTATTTTTTTTTTAAAAAAACTTAATTTTTAAATATTAAGTTATTCAAGTGAAAAGAATTTTATTCAAAAATAATGAAACTTCCTGTAAAAAAAAATGAGCATAGAAAAAAATTCTTATAGTTTTTTTCTTTCTCTTTTTCTCTCTTATCAAACTGCAAATCTAAGCAAAACTTCATCTTCAGAATTTACGAAGATGCATTTATAAAGAGAGAAAAAAAAATCTCCCTCTCTCTCTCTCTAAATAATACGACAAAAATTCGAAGAAAAGATCAAAAAAATAAAAGAAATTGATTTACCTTTCAAACGTGATGCACCAGCAGCAGCAGCGCGTAACCATAGAAACCAAAGGTACTTTTAAAAAAATACAGTATATATCTAAAAAAAATAAATAAATAAAATAACAATTAGCTTTTATCTAAGTTTAATTCATAATGTACTAATTATAAAAAAAATATATATATATATTTATCACAAATAATAAAAAAAAATTCTAAGTGCATTTATAAGTTCAGTATTAATACACATTTTTTTATGGACATTTTAGTTTCAAAAAAAAAAATTGCAATTGAAATGCCACAAAAAAAAATTAGCAAATGCATGTAAGGAATCCATCAGTTTTCAAACCCGCTTTTGAGGCTAAGTGTAAAAAAAAAACCGAAACCGGTTTATAGAAACCGGTTTTCATAAAATTAACTTATAAAATTGCTAAATATTTCAAACAAAATTCAAATCAATTTTTCAATTATCAATTTGGTTTCAATTGTTTAAATTTTATTCATATGAAAAACTCAAAAACCGGTTTTTTTTTTAAATGTTTACTTTTTTTTATATTATTAATTTTAAATGGAGCAAAAACATAGAGAGAAATAAGTCTTAATAAAATGGGAAGGGGGGTTTAATCGATCCATCCGAACGAGTAATTTGAGTCGGCGATAAAATTTCAACCGGAAACGAGATGAGGAATGAGAGAGACGAAATGCAACGAGAGAGAAATTTGAAACTTTCACGATTTCATTTGGCGAACAAAAAAAAAAAATATATTTTTTTGCGCATGCGTAATAATAATACTAAAAAAAAGGTCAAATTACATCTACCGTTTCCGTTTTCCCCATCTGACGTTTCGCTTCCTTTTCTTCCCCACTTCCTCCCTTCAATTTTCCCCCAAAACATTCCCACCTCGTTTTTAAGAGATGAAGGAAGAAAAAAAAAATAATGATAACGTAATAAAAGGTATCGTAGAAGAAAAAAAAATGCATTTCGATTAAAGAAAATAATAATCTTAATACAATAAGAATAATAAAACGAAAAAAAAAAATTGAATTTTTGGAAACGGAAGATGATTATCTTCTTTCGGGTTTACTTAATTATCTTTTCTAAATACACTCATCTCTCTTGTCTTTCTATTTCATTTCTCTTAACTTTATACGTCGGAATAAAAAGTTTCACGTTTAAACATTAAGATATTTTCTTTACTAATTTTTTTCTTATAAGGAAACTTAATTAAAATTTTTTTTTTTATCAGAAATATTATATCGCAAATTTGTATAAAGAATTTCGCTGTATTAGCAATTTTGTTATTAAGGAAATTTCGTTGTATCGAAATAAGAGATTCATGGATCCCCTGGCTTGACCAAAATTTTTTTTCTCAAAAATTTGTCAATTTACGTACAAAAACTTATTAAATTTTCTCAGAAAAAGGTTTTTTTTTTTTTTTTTTTTTCGAATTTTCCTCAAAATTTAATATTTGCTTTGGTGATTTGGCACAAAAAAAGTGGCCAAAATTATCTATTAAAAATGTTTTTTGAGGAGCTAATGAATGCAGTTAACACCAATTCATTGCGCAGATGGCTTTCTAATATACACATCAAAACAAAACTTCCAAAATAAATTGAGTTCGATGAACACAAATTTGAATCTCTAATTTTAAGAATCGATCTTTGTACTAAACCGACTAAAAACATATTGATACTATTGGTGAAATAACATCTACGAAATAACCCCAAACATCTTTATAAACGCAGCATCGTGTGATTCTGAACCATTTCATCTATTAATATTACTCATATACTTTAACTCAAAAGAAATACGAGCTGCAAAACTCTCTTCAATTTTGTACTAAACAAAAATTGATTTAAAAAAATCAATACAGTTTTAATACGCGAATCATCTCCATCAGTTAAACATCTCTCCGAATATTTTAATACTAATATATAAATAAAATTCAAATCCATCATATCTCTATACTATAGTTTTTGAAATAAATTTAATTTAATTAAAAGGTTTCGTAGTTTTTTTTTTATTTTATAATTTTTTTTTTTTTAATTAGAATAATGCTTTCGTATATTTATTCAATTTCACGGAATTGTTTTCCTCTTCCGCCAAAAGGAAAAAAATTTGCCGCGAGCGTTTCGTTCCGTAAGAAAACGCGCTGCAATGCGGAAAAAGCGTCGACGATGCATTAAAAGATGGCAGTAGCCAAAACTTCTTATCCTCTGTATATTATATTATATAAGCGTTGTAATTGTAATAAATAGCAAATACACAAAAGATAATTATCTGCAATTAATTTAATGGGTCGGTTACATGATCGATGTTAGCCTTAATAAAATAAAAAAGAAAAAAAAAAATTCCTTCTGATAATAAAGGGAATTCATTCAATGGTATTGCTAACATACACAATATATTATATAATATAATATATATCAATATATTTATAACGGGAGTTTTTTTTCTTCCTTAAAGATAACAAACGAAAGAAGAAAAAAAAATAAGAGGCCAATTCCCATAGATAAACATAACCTCCGCATCTTTTTCACATAATCGCTTTCTTAATAAAGAAAAATAATAATATAAAAAAACACATCGAATATAAAAAAAAAAGAAATATTATTATAAGCGAAGAAAAAAATATAGGTAATTAAAGATATTATATATAAAAAAATAAAAATAAACAATTTTTTTATATACAATAAAGCTATAGATTAATCATTGATTATTTACAAATAAAATTTGATGAGCACAACATTTTTTTTTTCTAAAAAAAAAAAAAACCAGGAATTTTTAATTGAGCTTGTTGATAATAATTAAATAATTTTTCTCAATCTTCCATTTTTTTTTTCTCCTCAGATTTTTCATCCTCATCATCCTCTTCGTTATCTCCACCGCTGCTGCTGTTTTCATCCATCAAATATCCTCAGAAAAATCTCAAAGAAAAAGATGTTCCGCAAAACCAACCACAATGTCCTTAACAATCAAACAAACAAATAAATAGCATCTTTTTTTTTTCCAATAAAAAAAAAAAAGAAATAATAACTTACAGAGGAGGGAAGAAAAAAAAAAAAAAGGTAAAAACAAATCTCAGCAGCCAGAACGATGCGAATGGAAACAAACCACCTGTTCAACGCACGGCTGCCGCGTTCGAACCACGATGCGCGGCAGTCGATTAGAACTTGTTGCTTCGCTCCGACGCCTTTAACAAACTGTTGCATTCATTCTCTCCAATTTTTGCCTCGTTGCTACTAAACCACCGGTTGCGTCACTACTACAAACGTCACGTGATGTGAGAAACTCTCCCGTAACCAAACAAAAATTCTTTTTTAAAATAAAAAAAATAAAATAAACAAACGCAACGCACAAAACGTGGATAAACAAAAGCCCCCAACTTTTATTTGAACGCGAAAGAAGATGAAGAAAGAAAAAAAAAAAAATAATAATAATAATAATTTTCTTACTAAAAGAATAAGACGAGAAGAGAAAAGAAAATGGATAGAGAAAAAGAGTGAGCGCCATCTAGCGGCCAAAAAATATTCATACATTTTTCCATATGAATCGAAAAGAGAGCGCGAGAGAGAGAGAGATGATGTAATAAAGCCGGAAATTCAACGAAATGGAGAACGGAGATGAAAGAAGGAGGTTACAGGGATAGGGGGGGCTCTACTGTAGAAGGGTGGAGGGGGGGGGGGTATAAAGTATGCGAGAGAGAGAGATGAAGGGGGATAGGTCTAAGTTGTCCGGATGGCGCTTGGATATAGAAAGAGTATAGGTCAGATTGGTAGAGAGGGGCGGAGTCACGTTTAAGTAAACTCTCCCTGATCAAGGTGGAGATGGGGGAGGGGGAGAGAGGGGAGGGGAGAGGAAAAATTCCGCCTTCCGGTAGAGGGCGTGTTAGTATTCCCCAAAGCGCACTAGTATTTTTGGAAATAAAGTGGTTATTGGTAGCGGTTGAGGCGGTGAAGGAAAGAGGAAGCAGCAACAGCAGTAGCAGTAGTAGAGGCAGAGTGATGGAGAAAGAGAAGGAGGAAGGAACACACACGCGAGGAAACGTCAGTTGCGAAGAAGATGACATCGCTAGAGGTCGCTCTCTACCTTTACTTCCTCCTCTCGCTTTTTTCCAATGAGAAAAATCTCGTCGAAGCGCAAGTCACTAGAGAAAGAAACGTCGACGCGAACGGTTCTACTACTCTCTTCTCTCCTCTCCCCAGTTAACGTTTAATATTTTATATATCGAGTGATTTTGATTGAACCGATGATGATGCCCCGATATCGAAAGCGACTTTCTTTTAAAAGAGGGTCGCGAGAAAGACAAAATTCACGATGATTTCTATCCACAACAAGCGAGCATCAAATTATCGGTGAAATTATTATATTATCGCGAGAAGACGAAAGTCACGAGTTACGGACAAAAATAATTTTTAATGAAGAAAAAAAGAAAACAATTTTTCCGATTTTATTGATTGATTTTTTTTTTGCTTCGCGCGTTTTTTTTTTTTTTTTTCAAATCAATTTTTTTTTTTATCCTCCCCGACGGTGTATACTGTTCAAAAAATTTTTAACGACAAAAATTTCGAGAAAAGAAAATTGAGTCTTCCAATTTCCGCTTCGTTTACGAAGAGAAGAATAGGAGAAAGAAAAAAAAAATGTCGGACGGTGAAGTCAAACGTAAAAAATATTTAACGCTCGTTAAACGTCGTGCATAAAAAAAAAAAAAGAAAAAAAAGGACAAAGTGGTAACCCCCTCCAAAAGTCATTCGATAAGACTTTTTCAATATTGATCGAAAAAAAAAATACACGTCACTATCATCCTCAAAAATAAAGAAGGTAACCTCCCCCCAAACGAGCAGCGTCACTATCGTCATTTAAATTTTTTTTTTTTACTTCATCATCATCATCTATTTTTTTCCCCCACCCTCTCATCTCTCAATTCTATTTGAGAGAGAGCATCATCTCCAGTTATTTTTTTTCTCTCTCTCTCTCTCCATGCCTCATCATCATCCTTTTCATCTATTTTGGAACTCAGATCACATTTTTCATCCCATCAAATTGGAATACGTGCTTTTTTATCGTCGGAGATGATGACGACGACGAATGACGCCGACGACGAGGGAGGGGAGAAACTCGTTTTTTCAGACAGCTAGAGAGCACATTCCACCGAAAGATGCTGGAGAGAGAGAGAGAGAGATATTATACATATAAAAAATAAATTTGTGAAGATTTTTTTTTTCAACCACTCCCTGGTTCAACTATAATCGAACTTTTTCTATATAATAATGATTTGAGAAGAAATAAATGAAGGACCCGCGCGAACGAACGAACGACTTAAATTCCATTCCGAAATTCCATCAAAAATTTTTGCCTCTTCACCCATCTACAACCACCTTTTGCATTTTAAATTAACAGCGGAGGAAGATGAAAGATGAGAAAAAAATAAATGTGAGTATAAAAATAATATTAAATTCAAATATTTTTCCAAATTAAATTTTTTATTATTTTAATTAATTAAATTCTAATATTCTAAATAAAAAAATTTTTTTTTTTTTGGAACAGATTGGAAAAATTGATAAAAGAATCGTTGAAGTTACATAAATATGCAGCAAGGGGAACAAAACGATGGTCGAAGAAAATGTCAACGAGCCAGAACGATGCTGTGGAAAACATCGTGACAGCTATTTTTTTTAAGGTAGGACAAAAAATAATTTAATATTTTATTTATTTAACACTTATTCGTCATTACCTTCCTCAAACGAGTCTCTGGAGTAAAATCTCTTCTTTATTTTATCTCATGCGTATAAATAATTCCGGTAAATAGTCAAAAAAAAAAAAAAAATTACCGGTATATAAAAAGTGAGCAACAGGTCAAAAAAAAAACAAACAATTTTTTTGGTTCGCCCTAAAACTATCTTAAGATTGGGTTTGGGGAAAACGTAATATAAATAAAATATCTCGACCTTTTAAATCGTTTTCTTATATAGAAAAAAGTCTGCTCTTTTTACCTGATTTTTTTTTTTTTTTTGAGGGTTTTTGTTGCTGCTGTAATAGCTCGCTCGCTCTTTTACTTTTATCAACAAGAAAAAAAGATAATGAAAAGCGATGGAGACGTCGTTTATCCCACCCGTTTTTTCCCGAAAGATTATTTTATCTACGTACCGTAGTCTAGAATATTATTTTTTTTTTGGAGGGGAAGAGATGGCGACTGGTCGAGCATAAAAAATTAATTACGTCATATTTCGCTCAGCAATATTATATATATAAAAAAAAAAAAAAAATTTATCGCTCTTATTTTATGTTTTTTTCGGCGTTCCGAAAACCAGCGCAAGAGACCGAAATTTATTTTTTTGTGCTAAAGATCAAAAGAGATTTATTTTTCCTAAACCGAAATTTCAAAATCCTAAAAAAAAAAACAATTAATTCAAATGCTAAAAAAATCGCATCAATTGTACTGATTTTTCTGTCATATTGAAAACTGCAAATTTCGTTTATTTTCCGAAATGTTTGATTTTACATTTCATATTTTGGGATTTTTAACTTGTTAAATTAAATTTTTAAGCATTTTATTAGCATTTTCTTAATAATAATATTTTGAATTTCAAATAAATAAATAATATTTTTTATATTTCCGCCAACTGAATATCCCCTAACGTTATTTTTCTCGTAAAATCAAGTCTCTATGCATTTACCGGCTTTCTCCTTAAAAACTTCTTCCCTCAAAAAAAAAATCCGAGACACATCATTTTGCGATATCGACATAGCTTTCCACATGACGGTCAACCTTTATCTAGATAATTTATGGCGCTCTTAAAATCTCTGTTTACGAGTTCTTCCTCTCTCTCTCTCTCTCTTCCTCTCCCACACCCTCCCATCTTCCTAAAAGTACATTACTTTAAAAATAAATAAAAAAGTTGAAGAGAAAAATATCGATCGATCAACCCCTCTCGATCGATGTTATTCCTATATATAAAAAAATATTCTCTCGCGCATCTTTAAGCAACAAGTCGCTTTTAATACTCGTTAAACTCGTCCACTAATAAGCCGCCACCGCCGCCATTCCCTTATACGTTAATCTGCAGGAGTATATATATATATATAGAATGAAAAGCGTAACTATTTGATCGGTCCAAAATAATTTAAGTCACGTCTTCTCAAACGCTTAAGATAAACCGTGTTGGCACGAGTAACATGTTCAATCGTTTACTGTAAAAAAAGATGAAACTCACTCGGATCTTTTATTCGAAGTGATATATGATTATGTTGGTAGGGTTTTATTTTTTTTTTAAAAAAAAAGAAAAAGTGCATGTATGGAGAGACAAAGTAATGGAGAAAAAAGCAAATAAGAATAATAAAAAAAATGACAAAGTGAAGAGAAAAAACTTTGCAGAAATAAAGACATTGCAGAATGATGGAGTAAGAGAAAGTTAGAACAGAGGTAAATTGGTGAAAAAGTAGAGGAAAATTTTTTTTAAAGAATAGTAGAGACTTCAAAATCAGTTCCAGAATGATGTAAAAAAAAAAAAAAGTGATGGAAGATATAAAAAAAATGGAAAAAAAAATTGAGTCAGAGTGATAAGATTTACAAAATAAAATTATGGAAAGAGAGGATTATAATATAAAAAAAACAGTGATAGAAAAACAATTATATTTGATGAAACAAAAGAAATGAGGGAAAAAGTGTCAAAGAATATTCAAAAGTTTTAAAAAATGCAGAGTAATAAAAAAAATAATAAAAAGTTAAATTAATGAAAAACACCATTAGAATCGCAAATAAGAAATAAAATGATGGGAGTAAAAAAAATGAGGAAATGAGTGGTAAAAAAGTGTTGAAGGAAAAGTCATTGTTTAAAGCTATGAAGAGCATTTTATGAAGAGCTGTATGAAGAGCTATAGATAATAAATAGAATGAATTGGTAGAGTAATGGAGAAAAAAAAATTGAAAGCGATAGTAATTGGAAATACAATTATATATGGTACATAAAAAGCAGAGTGATGGAGCAGAAAAATGACAGATTGATAAAAAAAAAATCTGTGTTGCATAACAAGAAAATAAAATTATAAAAAGTAGCGAAACATATTAAGAGAAGAGTTTAGAGAAATGGCTGGTGAAATTGTAATGGAGAAGAAGAAAAAAAAAGAGAAGTTAAACAGTCAGAGTGATGGAGAAAGATAAGAGGCATAAGGCAGAGTTAGAAAGAGTAATGACAAACTATTCAACAAGGAGTGACAATAAAATAGTGAAAATGATAGAAAAAAAAATCAAGACCAATATTATAAAATGAAATACAGAAAAATGCAAAGTAATAAAGAAACATAATAATAATTATTAAAGAGTTAGTAGTAATGAAACAGCCAGAGTGATGGAATAAGAACCCTAGTTCTTAGGGTAAAAGTAAAATAAGTCAAAAAGCAGAATATAAAAGACAAGATTAATAAATTGAAAAATGCAATGATAAGAAAACATATTGAAGAGTTATAGAGAAAAAGTGTGTAGTAGTGAAACAGTCAGAGTGATGGAGAAAGATAGAGAGCGCGTAGTGTTGTCTGAAAGAGGGGCAGAATGATGAAGGAAGAAAATGTGAAAAAGAGAGAAAGAAAAAAAAAAGCTCTAAAGATGGCTAAGGAAAGGGCACTCATAAAGAGACCCACTTCTTCTCACCCTCCTCCTCTTCCTCCCATCATAAACATCACAGCTTCCATTTTGATATTGATTTTAGAGTTGTATTAGAGCAATAGAGAAGGGCAAAAGAAAAAAAAAATAAAGATGGGGAGTAACATATGAATTGAAAAGCATATATCGGTTAAAGAAGAGATTTTGAAATTTGAGATGGGAGCTTTTAAAGGATTTAAGTTTACTCCAAAAATAAACAAACAAACAAAAAAAAAAAAAAAGCGAGATCCAACTATCCACCCACAAAACCATTCTAACCCACTACTATCCTCTATCTCTCTCCCTCCCTCAGCCATTTCCTAAGATATTTGTACAATAAGCCTAATGTGTGTCTCAAATACGGAATTATCTATTGACAAAAACACAAATATAGCAACAAAGAATAAATATATATTTATTAAAAGAAAATAAAAAAAATTTTAAGAGATTAAATTTTTTTTTTTTGTTATTATTTATTTTAGTTGTAATAATATTTTAAGGGGAGGGGGGGGGGAAGATGTGGATATGGCGCCGACTAGGAAATTATAGTCGGATTATCGGTCGATAATTTTCGATTTTTGACGCCTAGACATATACGAGTGATGGGAATAGGGGTTTATATAAAAGTGTATTAATAAGATAGTCACGACTTGGGAATTAAGAGAAATATTTTTGATCTGTTGAAGGATGTTTAAAAGAGATTTTCTGCGCGGTAAAATTAATTATTAATCATCATTATTATTATTCGAATTTTTCTTTTGTTTATTTTCTAAAACTACTATTTTTATTCTTTATTATTTTTTTACCTTATGAAAATGTTGAATAGGTTTAGAAAACTTTTTGGATTGTATAAATATTCAAAGCAAAAAAAATTTTTTTTCTTAAAAAGAAAAATAGGAATTTCAATATATTTCATCTACTGTACAAATTTGATATTAAATCACGTTCGAAGAGATGTTTGCTATTAAAACAAAAAAAAAAATATATATATATATATGTATATATATAATGTGCTAATAATATAAATCGTAAATATATTATTCAATTGAATATTTTTCTAAATTTTTTAAATTTGCTTTTTTTTTAACCTAAAAAAAAAATTAAATATAGAAATTTTGTTTATTTACTGTACTTTTTAAAATTTCTTTTAAGTAGTTTTTGGTGTTATTGAAATTTCTTTTGTAAAAAAAAAAAAGCAATTTTATAATTATTTAACATTTAATTAAAATAAATTAAAAAAAAATCTCAAGTTTAATTATTTTAAAGAATAAACTGCTCAATCCCATATATAAAAAAAAAATTCCGCAATTAAAAAGCAATTAAATTAACGTTAACTCGCGTAATTTTCTACTTTTAATTAATAGAAATTTAAATCTCCGAATAAAATTCAAGAGTAATAAATAGAAAAAGAAAAGAAAAAAAAAATCTATCTTCTCGAAAGAAAAAAAAAAAAAGAAAGAAAGAAAAAGCGTTAAAAAAGGGGAAGAGAAAGTAATAAATAAAAGAGTGTTAAATCAAAATTAAATGGTTCGTGACTGCTTGTATTAGATAGTAATAAGGGAAAGAAATACTCGCTACGCTATTTCTCTTAAGATAGAATAAAAAAAAAAAAATCTATTTGGTAGGTTGTGTGAAATGTTTCATTCGAGACTTTTAAAAATACATAATATATATTCACCTTACGAAAAGTGTTAGCGCGTGTGCGCGCGACAGATAAAAGAGTGAGGAGGAGAATGATTAACAAATCGAATCATTAAATAATTATTGTAAAAAAAAAAAAACGCATAAAATTTAAATAAACAAAAAGTAAAATAAAAAAAAAAATAAAAAAAAAATAGTAAAAAAAAAATAAATAAATAAAATTTGTACACGGTGTCCGTAAAAAAATGCACCTACCTGAATTAGTATGAAATCCTTTTAAATAATCTAAATAATTTAATGATGCATAAAAAAAACTTTAATTTAAAATTTTTTTTTTTAACATTTAATTGTTCTTATTCTGTGTTCAAAATATCCTCTTCCGGTCTCAACACAACCATTATACCCACTCACTATGCCCTATACCTCACTACACAACAGCTTCATCGAATTCGTCTCATGCCTCTATCATACGCTGGCGCAATTCTTCAATATGGGGTGTGATGCGAGAAAAGATTCACAAGAGAAATATTTACATTTATTAAAAAGATTTTAATACCAATTCAGTTGGGTGCACTTTTTATTTACGAACACCGTGTATGTTCGTTCTCTTAGTTTTTTAAATCTTCCACTTACAACGCTTAAATGGAAGCTTTTAGCCCTAAAATAAATACATGTATATAGTACACACGAGAGCTCATTTAGCAAGAACATGGGGAGGAAGCATCAGCAGCCTGTTGCTGCTACTGCGCATGCGTAGCTTACTAACTGGCGGGTCCACCGTCGGTTGTTGTTTCTAATAAAACCGCCGTCGCCATCCGCAACTAATACTCCCTTCTCTTAAATTTCATTAAATATATCCACCTCCCACACCGCAACCCCCCCCCCCCCCCTCCTCCCTTTACCTTTTTTGGATAGGGATGAGGCGGAAAGGATACAAATCTCCATAGCAACGACATGGAGCGCCACCTTCGTTCCGTACGGAAATGCACACAGAGTTTTCATTATAATTCTATCTCGCGCACATCAACGCGTTCTCCATTCCACACTCTTCTTCTTCTCCCATCTTTTTTTTCACTCGCGTTCTCCTCCTCTTCTAATCTAATCAGCTAATTTAGTTCTATTAAATTAATTAAAGTGATGATAGATGAGCGAGAGCGTGTAAAATAAAAATTTCATCGTCATTCCTCGCTAATAAACAACCGCCAAAATGTTTATTATTAATTATAGTGAGCGAGTGAATGAGTGAGAGAGAGAGAGGTTAAAGAGCGCGGAGATAGAAGGCAACTGCGCATGCGTACTCGCCTAATTAACCCTACTTTTTTTTATTTTTAACCTCGGAAAATAATAATTATGCAATATAATATTTCACAATTAAATTTAATTTAGCGGAGTCATCGTAATTTCGCGATAAAATTTTGTTTTCAAAGATGATGATGAAAGGAACAACCTGTTGCGCGCATGCGTATAAGGCGTAATTTCAATTAATTCGGAAAAATAATAATTTATTATTATTATTATCGTGGAAGTTAAATCTTAAATCAGATTTTATTTAATTTCCATTTAATGGTTTTTGATGTAAATAGCAGATTTTAATTTGAAACTAGAGCTTGTGATTAATTATGAATTAATAATTATGAGAATAAAAAATTAGATCAATTTGATGTCAACGAAATTACATGGAGAGAACAGCTTTTCTTATTGTTTACATAGTGTTAATCGAATGCGCTGAAAAAATGAGCAGCAAAATTTCAAACACTCACACACAACGCAGATGTAGAGTCCTATTGTTTGTTTAAATCTTAAGACACGATTCAAAATGAGATTCGAAGTCCCCCAATACACTAGGTTCCCACCAAGAATCGGGTTTTCTTGGAACCTCTCCGCCCAAGTTTCTTAAGCTGTAAATTAATACTTGCAGCCACAGCCGGTTTCAAAAAATTGTTTGCCCCTTTTTTCAAAATAATGAAAATATGCCTTCGCTCTACATTAAAAACACTGAATACAGGTTTGCGGAAAGCGGAACTAGTTCCAACAAATCAACCGCGTTCATATCTAAAAAATATGGAACTGATTTCATCGATTGAATCCCGTTTCCAAAATTCCCCGGATAGAAACGAGGTATATATAAGAAAAACACGTAAATATCGAAAATACGTTTGTCAATATTATTTTAATTCGGTGATTCCTTCCGGTTATTTAAAAAAATACTACAGAGCCGCAACATAATTAAATTTTCAGTACAACAAATAAGAAAATTGTAAACAATTTAAAAATTACTACTCGATGATTGAAAATTTAACTTCGAAAAATTTGAGGATTCAGAATGGATGCGATGCGGCTCTCTTATTGTTTACATAAGTGTTAATTGTACAGACGGGACAGCAATTTACACCCTTATTAATTTCTTAGTAAAAACCAACAAAAATAATGAAATCGAATCCGAATTTTTAAAACCAACCATTATTTTTTTCTTCACTCTCTCTCTTAATTAATAATAACCCGAAACCAGGATTTATTATTATTTTTTTTTTTCACTAAATCTAGTTGTCTAGTAATCATTAAAATAAAATCCTCCCCCCCTTTCCTCTATCTTAATTAGCGCAAACAGCCAATTAAATTGAGAAAGAGAGAGAGCGCGAGAGGAGTATATTAAAATAAACAGCTAGCGCAACATATTGACGGAGTGGTTTAGAGCGAACGAGTTAGTGATCAAAGTCTTACTTCTCTCTCTCTCTTAGCATCATTCTGTCTCTCAACGAACGGAGCGGATGTATTTTATTAAATCTAGTGAAGACAGTAGTATACGTATAGGAGAGACATGCGGTAGGAATTAGTCAAATAGGTAAACACAGTCGAACACGTGATAAAGATTCTATCCCAACACACACACACTCTTCCTATATGTATGTAGAAGATAGATCTATAATATTATATTATAGGCAGCGATCGCGGGAGGAGAGAGAGAGGGAGGGAGAGAGGAGGCTCAAATTAGATGGGGAAAAATCTTATTAGCCATTGTTTGCTTTTATCTCAAATTAGGCAAAGACGTCGTACATGTCTGTCCTACTAAAGATACCGAGATTAATTATTTTCCCTCCGCCATTTCACTCGATCACGTACCTTTAAAAAAAAAAGCTCTCTCTCTCACTCCATCTCTCTGGCTCGAAGATGAAAAAATAAGAGAGAGAGATAGGAAAACATTTTTTTGCTTCTTCTTCCTCTGGTTTTTTTTTTTCTTTCTTAAAGTTTGATGAAATTGAATTTCGGATTAGAGAAAGAGAGAGCGAGCGATTGTTTGTATACAATTATTATTATTATCGTAGATAGAGATGAAACGAGAGAGAGAGACAGTGTTCACGTGAAAAAGAAAGAATAAATAAAAACGCGGGAAAATGTGTTGTTTGTTGTTGTTGGAGGAGGAGGGAGCAGAAGGAGGAGAGGGGAGGAAAAAATAGGAGTAGAGAAATAAAAATGTTTAAATATAAAAACAAAAGCTTTTGCATTATTAGAAGCTTCTTTACCAGAGAATTCGCTAATCTCATCTTCCTCTTCTCTCGCGACTATCTTTTACGGTCTACCTCGGTATCAGCCTCATCTCGAGATATCTTACCACCCACATCTTTCGAGACGCATCTTCCGAGAAATCCTTACCTTTTAGCGAAAGCGCGCAAATTAAGCTTTTTGCGATGTGTATCACCGAAAAAAAAAAAAATCGGCGGAACATAATCTTTGTCGCTAAAACGTTCTAAACTCTTATCAAAAATAAAAAAAAATCGCGATCGGATGTCGATATAACGAAAAATTTAAAAAGATTCGAAAAAAAAAATTTTAAAAAGATAAAGCGCATGCGCATTCCGGGTTTTTTTTTTAAAGCCCGGTTTAAGTAAGTATTAGTTTCGATGTAAGAAGACGTTTGTCCTAAGCTTTTTGGTTAATGGAATTCAAGATTCGATTTTTTTTTTTTAAAAAAAAAAAATTTTAAATTAAGATTAAATAGCTTCATCTAGATTAAGAAATCTAAAGGGGGGAAACCAATCTCTCCTAAATTCGGTGATCTAGTTGTTTCTTAATCCAGTTGTCAATGTGAATCATTTTTATGTTGTGGCGACCAGTAAAGATTAACATAAAAATTTAAATTAAAAAGATAATAAATTTTTGAGTTGTGCGCATGCGCATAATTATTATATATATATTTTTCTTAAATAAAAAAACTCCCCCTTGGTTATGAAAAAAGTAAACCCGTTTAAAAGAAAAAAGTGAACCTGTTTAAAGGAAAAGTGAACCTGTTTAATGGAAAAGTAAACCTGTTTAATAGAAAAGTAAACCTGTTTAAAAGAAAAAAATAAACCTGTTTAAAGAAAAAGTAAATCTGTTTAAGAAAAAGTGAACCTGTTTAAATGAAAAATGAACCTGTTTAAGGAAAAGTAAACCTGTTTAAAGAAAAAGTAAATCTGTTTAAGAAAAAGTGAACCTGTTTAAATG
>JAQGAZ010001863.1:0-23466 GCA_034692225.1 Polydesmus complanatus | reverse complement strand
TTCAAACGTTTAATGGGGCCTTTTTTTTTGGTGCTCGCTCCCCCTGTTACTCAAACCTGGCTACGCCGCTGTATACAACGTCTAATACAGTATTTATTAATTTGATATGCGTGAAATTTTCAACAGTCTCATCTAATTCAAACACGCAGCCTGCAAAACAATATACGTGATTTGAATTTAAAAATCACAGTTAAAAAAAAATAAAAAGTTTGCGATTCTGAATCAACTTCTGAACGCTTTTTTTTTATGACTTTATCATTGTAACCGGCAATTTCCGCTGACATGAATACTAGGGCCTACCTAACATTTCAATTTCTCAAGCGGAATAACAGACTTACCAAATAAAAATAAATCATGAAATGGAATAATAAAATAGAGATTCTTGAAATTCTTGAATTATGTTTTTTTTTAAAAATGAAATAATTTATCTTATCTTAAATGAACTAAGTAATAGAGAGTTTGCAGTTTAACTTTTTCCGTCGTCTTAATGCTTAACCAAATTTCTATCGTCTTAAAAGTTTAAGTTTTTATGTTTATTATAAAAATGAATTAATTATTCTTCCTAAAGCTGTAATTATGTCAAAAGTAAGAATTTTTATTAAAAAACACAAACACAATTTTTTGCATAAACAGTCGAAAAAATCGAAAAAAATTAATTATTTCAGTTTATGAAAATTGCTCTACCAGGGCGCTATAAAACAGAGATAAATAAAATTAAACTTCTTATCGTTCAGACGTGCACTGTATATACAGCTGCAAACTGTATAATAGTTACTGTGAAATCTTAAACCAGACGAGATGTCACTGTGTGTTAGTAATATTTGCATTATATTTTAAAAATAACTCAAATAAATTAACTTCTCTTTAATTAACAAAGTGATAACTAATAAGTAACTTGAGAAAATAATTACATGTACTGCAATAGAAGGAATACAGTAAAATCTTAAGCGAGATGAGATTGGTTGATGCAATAGACTGTGTCAACCAACATTCATTAAACGCCCGAGTCAATTTTTTAAAGAAATAAAAATGTTCTTGAAACCAATTTCTTTACAAAGGCTGCTCCTTAAATTTCTTCTTCATAGTCATAAATAACGTCATTAACGCGGTTTTTACATCATCGAAACTTAAAAAGGCGATATATCGCTTTATGGGTAGTCCGGTCTGCCTCTCAGCGCCACAATATTATTGTTGAACTCATTCACATTAGAAACTTTATAAGAAACCCCATTATAATATTCCTCTTTTACGCATCATCTAGAAAACGACTCTTAGGAAAAATATTCAGAATTTGGCAAAATCCTTTTAAATAATGCCGCAAGAAACTAAATAAATGCTAGGTGCTATTCCGCTAGGGATCTGTTTTACAGTACAGTATAGAAGGGATCCAATTAATAATATTAAGTCTACAAGAAAGAAAGAAGGAAGTTTCTAATTATATTGACACACGCTTCATCTTTTAGCCGCTTGTATAGAGGATGGTTATCTACTGCATGTGGTATTAACCGATCATCTGATTACGAACTGACGTGGCGATCTTTCTTTCTCGAGATTAATGAGAATACATAGAAGAAGCTTTGAATCGTATCGGCGTAAACTTAGCGGAACGGTGTTCAGACCGCATTTTACACTACCTAATTAAATATCCTGGATTTGATTTATTCCCCGCGTGAAACACGCGCTAAATCTTCTCGATTGCCACATTGGCAATGAATACCGCTGTGAATAATTCACCCGTTTATATTCTACGCTGCATTATATTGCTAACACAAATAATATATTTATACGACGCTGTAGATAATACGTTTGTATTTGGTGTATCGTATTCGCACGTTGCATCGAGGAAAAGGATATTTTTTTTTATTTCTTAAATCGATAAAACTTCTAATTTCAACAGACCTATTATTTTTGTTTCCTGGTCTGACCACTGAATCGACTCGATCGATTGCTTTCAATTAGATTTTTTTTTTATATACAGTATATTTCTTATACGCAATCAATTTAGTGTATAATATTAATACTGTATACCATTTTCTTAAACCCAATTTGGCTGTTTTCATACAACACGTACTTTGGGTGTGCGACTTTCTCATAGAAATTAATCAGAATCAAATAATTCCAGACAGATCTCGATGACGTCATACCCACTCCCATTCATCGACAATTAATAGCTTCTCATCAGATATCGACACTCGAAAGGTAGACCAAATTTACGAGGAAATGGTTGGGGAATTGTTAAGTGCATTATAGTTGGTCTAGCCCATCTCGCACTTAAATTATGTGCGTTTATGAAATGTTGCCAATTTGGCACAATTTCCGCTACATTTAAAAAAATCTTTTAAATAATAGTTAATAAGCGAGAAGTTGTAAATATTTTTAAACGTTGCGTCTTTAAAACCATAAAAATAGTTTTCAAGATTATTAAAGATAAATACTTTTATCAGTACAATATAAGAAAAAAAAAATTTGTTTATGTGGCATTAAAAAGAAATGAAAGTTATTTCGTCGTTTCTCTTCGCGGTGTTCAGAAATTTAATTATGCGGCGGTTTCCGGTTGAAGAAAAAAAAAAAAGGGGGATTTTTGCTTGTTAATTTTTTTTTTTCTTATTTGTTGTTGTTGTTCGTAGTATCATATCTCCGTAATGTTACCTGATCTTTTTAAAAGTAATGAAGCGACATGAGCTTTTCCGTACGCTCACTTTTCGTTATGATTATAAAAATAATTAAAAGTTAAGGAGCTCTTTAACATTTTTTTTTTTTTCTTTAAAAATTCTCGTTAAATTACGTCGACATTGTAGTTATACGAATACAATTAGTCGAATGTGTGCTCACATGCGGTAATCGTATGAAATTTTTTTAAATTAATTTTCTCAAGTTTAAATTAATTGTTCCGAAGGTTTTTTTCATCTACTGTATATCTCTGGCGCACTTGCACTTGACTCGATCAAACATAAATTGAGTAATACTTAATTGATGCTTAACGTTCTCTAACGTCACACGCCTCTATTCAATTTTTAATGAGAATTAATAATGCAAAATCAAAAAAAAAAAAAAAAACAATTTTCTTTTTGGCTCGTGTTCTATTAATCTAATCAATCGCGAGACAACGTTTCACGTGTCCAACGACATTGAAAAGTCTATTCCTCATTGACACACGGAAAGAAAATATAAAAATGTAGACAGATGAACTTTTGAAGTTATAAATAGATGAGAGCCCTAGTCATTTGTGCAATTTCTCTATCCACCCAATAATTTCTACAGTGAATTGAGGGGCATGCAACATTTATATCCATAGAGATCTAAGATAGAAAGCTTCCCCCATTTTTTATTTAATATCATTCACCTTTCATATACATCCACCTGCCAAATGTACCGAATTCGCCTCACTCACACATCGTTATTATGTATCGATTTATTTGAATTTGACGCAGCCTTGACAATGAAGTTGTATATTATAGTGAACGTACCCAAAGCGAAACCACATTGCAAATATAAACTAGAAAACTCTTAATTCTACTTTTTGCCGAAACTGAGTTATACACATCGTTCGTTTTTTTTTTCAGATGCTTCAAATAGAAAAATTTGAAACTGCAAATAAAAAATTTGCGTTTAACAATTTAATTTTAAAGCAATCTCCAAAAAATTTTTTTAAATATTACATAGCGCCAAGTAATAAAACAAAGTGTTTTATTTAAACTAATACAGTAATGCAAAAACTAAACAAAAATTGTTAATATTGCTAGTTTTAAGAGTACTGCACCGGTAATCAGTTTTTTTGCTTAAAATTTAGATATTTTGTGAGTGAGAAAGTTTTCTAGTTTAGCCAACGATATGCAGATTTAAAAAAAAATAAATAAATCAAATAAAATGTAACGAATATAATAATTATTATGCTCAGTACATGCCAGTAGGGAAATGAAGAAAAAAAATGAACGTTATGATAAATGAAGATTACCTTGATAGTTGTTTGCAATTACAGTGTTGCCTTCGGTTGCAAATTTTTTGTTGAATGATATGTTGTTCATGACTTGTTCAGTGCTTAGGTTGGACGAAAGAATAATCATCGCGTTGCTATACGATGTCCCTAGCACACAGGACACGTTGAATAGCCGGATGATAAGTTATTGTCTCGGATCGAATCCCATTTACCTCTTCCTCATTCTATTCTTTTATACTGTATAGCTTAGTTATCGCAGTTGAAAAGTTGTGTTGGTCACCTTAAATGATATTCAACAAAAATATTACTTTTTGTTGATACGATTTGATACAGTTGCTTGATATTGTTTGCAAAAAAATAAATAAATAATAAGCGAACAATTTAAATAACTAAAATAAAATTTAAAAAAAAAAAAACATTATTAAAAATAGCATGCGCGTCAAAAAATAATAATAATAAATAAATAAACACAATAAAAATATTTCCAACAACTTTTAAGCCAAAAATATATATTTATACTGTATAATAATCATAAAAACAATAAAAACTTTCTTTAAAAAAAAATGTTATTTACGAGAAAGTAATAAAACATAAATGTTTCAGTAAACGGAAAAATGATTTTCACAGTTGCATGATACGTTAGTAACTAAGATTTATTATTTTATTTACTTAGAAAAAAAGTCAAGCTCACACGTTTTAATGCTCGATTAATTTCGTAAAATATGATCAACAAAGTTTGAGAGTAAAACAATTTTATTTTTAAACTTTACCGTCATTTGGTTGGTAGATTTCCTTCATCTATTCTAACAGTGGCGGCAGGCACCATGCTTTGTTTTAACACCGACTGAATTCGCAAGAGTTGGCAGTAGTAGTCTACAATGCACATGCTCACATGTCACGAACGAATGAGCGGAAGTGTAGCACGAGCAGGAGCAGTCAGACATTTAAGATAGAGAGACAGTCGACAGAAGAGAGAGCGAGCACACACACGCACATAACATACACTCACGCCAGACTGAACTACTACTACTAGATCATACTAGTACATGACATGTATAAAATGAAAAGAAAATATGCAACCGATCCCATCGGTGGCCGGTTGAACACCAACAGTGCCGTCGTCGTAGCCGTCGCGTGGCTTGCTTTACGCTAGGTACGCTCACAAACGTCTCACCAACATGAATCAGGTCACGTGATTAGTGTTGATTGGTTCGCTGCGAACGTTTTTACTTATCCAACAAACAAATAAATAAATAGAGAAATAATTGTTTAACAAACTCTAGCTCCCTCCGCCTTACGTTCTATTGATCATGAAATTGATATATATGGAAATGAATTCTAAACATAATATTATTCTCTTAGAGCGAAGAAATGACGTTTAACGCATGAACGATTAGCGCTCATTTTTCCACAAATTTCTTCACATTTTGAATACTAATGTAATTGAATTGTAATGAAGCGAAATTATAACTTGAGATCTGAATTCGACAGCGAGTAACGAGGCGCACGATACATTTTTTTTTATTTTCGGATTTTATTGTATAATATTTCATGTTATTCCTTAATCTTAAATATGAATATTTTAAGTCTATTGATTAAAAAAATAAATGAAGCAAATATTTATTTGTAAGAAAAATGATTCAGCGTATATATAAAACGCAGAATTCGCTCGTTATTTTTATGGCGCTTTTACATCTTTGCACGATTCCTGTTCAACTTGTTTGTATTTGAGAAAGACATAATATTACGAGTATATATTTTTAGGAGCTTGGACTTTACACAATAGCGTTATTTTCTTCTCCATCCCCCTCTCCCCTCCCCCCTCCCACTCTCATAAAAATATGAAACTGGAAAATAGAAATTTATTATTTACTATGTTGTGATTTTTATATTGATTTTCATTCTCAAAAGCAATAAAAATTCACACAGGAAATGCATATACCGGTAAACTCAATCGTAACATTTAGCTCATCGAACGTTAAGTTATAATTTAAAAAACTATTCTACAGTAGCTTAAAATCAATGTACAGTAGAACATCGATTACCTCGACTAATGAATGGCAGGGGTAGTCCGGATACACAAATATCCGGATAAACAAAATACATTGAAAAAGCGCTCATTTTTTGCATAAATTTATTTAAATTTCAATAAAAGGAGAAAATAGCGTAATATTTACATTCATACTTACAATGAAGGTAAAAACAGTGTTAATAAAAACGATATGAAATTATAGAACGCCATGATTTTAGAGCACTTTTTTTTTTTTTTTCATTTTTTTAAAACATTTTCCCTGAAGGACATGTTCGGATAATCGAAGATCCGGATAATCAAGGTTCTACTGTATTTATCAATTCTTCTATTGTATTCTGTATCTTTCGCTGTTAGCCCACAAACGCCTACATTTGCATGAGTTCCATGTACCGTATCACAAACAATCAAGCGATACTTTAACGTGAGAAATAAAATACTGTACTAGGACTAAAACTATTTTAATCTATACTGTACTATAATTATAGCAACTATTTTTTACTATTTATGAGATGTGTCATTCAAAATTGACGTCACAGTGACGTAATTAACAATGGGACAAATTTGATCGAGTTGTAATTATTGATGCAAAGCATTGTGAGTGAAGCGTGATGTGTGTTTGTTGCGTGGGATGAAGCTGAAGGAGGATATTTCAAAAGCAGAATAGTGTTAAAAAAAAGGCATTAAAATATGCAAATTATAAATCGGATTAGTGTACCAATTCAATTGGGTTCGGTTGTTTTTTTCGGTACACCGTGTATAAATAAAATTTTAACAAATTGAGTTTTTCTTTAAATTTACTTAAAAACAAATTTCAAAGGCGCCAATGTTTTACAATTAGCAATTTTTTAAGTTTTCAAAATATAAAGTGCATATCTTCTAGAAGACACGTTACGACTTTTGGCGCTAAAGCATTAAATAAAAATAATATTAAAAAAAAAACGCTTAACCATAATCACTTTTTTTTAATGCTAAAAATGTTTACCATTAATTACTTTACAGTTGCAATAAAAGTTAAAATTTTTTCGGGGATATTACAAACAGATATTTTAAAAATAATAATTTTAAAGCGTTACCAAACAACGTTAAAAGTATTGCTAAACAAAGTTTAAGTGAGCGCGTAAAAATTCCCATCGTTTTTTATTCATTCCGAAAATGAAAAATAAGAAAAACCACAGCAGGAAAAAAAAAAAAAGCTAAAAGTCTATTTAAAATAAATAAAAATCTTCTTAAATAAAATTACTAAGAAAACCTAGAAATAATATTACATAAAAAAAAATGACGAACGCCCTTGGATAGGTAAAAAAAAAAGTGTTATGAAAGCGGATTCAACTTCAAGGTTTTATTTTTACTTTTTTTTTTATATTTTATGCCGGCTATTTACGTTGGAGGAAGGTGGTTATGGTCAGGGCTAATCATTGGCTTAGAAGGTTGAGTTAGTGAGGTAACGGCCAAAGCTATGCGATTGGTTGAGAAATCTTAGTAATGAATCCGATTCAATCACATACAAACCCATTAATTGACTCACATACAAGCTCAATATCTATTTTTTTTTGCTCATTACGTAATGCCGTGATGAAGTAGGGAGCGGTCGTAGGATGATTTCATCGCAATAATAGGCTTCGTTACTAATTCACTTTAATTTTACTTCTTGTTCGCTCTTCTTTTTTTTTTTTTTTTTCTCTTTCTTTCACCAATGCCTCTCTTCTAATAAAGTCAATCGGAATTTGTTTAAAAAAAAAAAGCTCTTAATTTGACTACGTATCCGTCTAGACAGCGTAGGTTTCTACTATCCCTTCATACAGTGTACTTCCCAACGCAATCATTCACACGGAAATGATCCGTAACATTAATATGAGCATACGTCGGTATACTACTGTATTATAGGTAGGATTAATAATCTAATTCTAATAAATGCAACAACATAATTTTACCATCTCCCGTACATTTTTTTCTCCAAAATTAATCGACTTTCTGAAACTAATTTTAAGATAGGCGGCACGAACTGTACACGTGGAATTTAATGAAAATTCAATGTTCTACCTCTAATCGACGTAAACAATATATAAGAATTTACGTAGGCAACAATTTATTCCCTTCCAAGAAAAATAAATACGAGTACATAAAAACAACAAAAAAAAAAAAAACCAAGAGAGATTAAAATAGCCTTGTAAACAGCATAAAATAATATTTATAAAATCAATTCAACAAAATTGTTAAAAAAAATATTTTCTAATTTTGTCGTATAAAAAATAGTTTAAACGCTAAAAATATCAATTCAAAAATCAAATGCTGAAATATTAATAATCCTAGCACTTTTTTTTTGACATTATAAAAACATTTAAACTACGATCTCTCGATTTAAACTAATAAACTTAATGGTTGTTATGACGACCAAGTGTTAAAAATTTGTTATGCCCCTTGAGATACAACTTCACGACATGGTGTACGAGCACTCTTTGATTGCATCAAAGGAGGAGCTTTAAAATAATATTCTCAACACATAAAAAGATACAGCAAGGTCTCGTTTTTTGACGATTCACTTTTACGACTGTCTTTTGAAGAAGAAAAAAACCTCGCTTTTATTTTCTCGTTTTGAGTTTACTTTATTAAATATTTTTAAAATATCCTAAAATAAAATAATAATAAAATACAGTACTGAAAAATAAAAACAAATAACACTTAGTCTATTACTTTTACCATAAAATTTCCACCAAAATAAACTCTTTTAACAGAAAGGGGAAATTGCAATTGTTTTATTTTTAAATGTTATTAAATTTAAATACACTGTACTGAATTTCGGTTCTACATTGTAGGAATGCATTGACGGATCCCCAATTGAATTTTCAAGCATACTTTTAAACGTTAAAGCAGGGATTAATTTAATGGCGATTTATTTGGTTGACCAAATTTATTTTCAGAAATCAAGCTCGCTTTTCATAATAATACGGATAAAATCTATTGTACTAATTTAAAAGCTGTTAAATGTTTGAAGTAATCATGTTATCACAAAATATAATTCCGCTTCGCAAACTTTTATTAGTCTAGCGTTTGGTTGTCACCGGTTTTTTAAATTGAGATTTAACGATTAAATCTAGTTTTAAAATGTTGGTGACCACAAAAGAGGTGTAATGTACTATCATGCAACGAAATTAAATTTCCACAAACAAGATGTTCATAAAAAACCTTTTGAAACAAGATTAAAACAAGAACGAGTTTGGACGTCAATCCATAAATTCGGCAGCTTTTTATTTTAACCTATGCAGTATTTAATCTCTTTTTGGAAGCTATGAATAGCATGAATTTCGCCAAATCGCATAATCATAATTAAAATATTAACTAATTAGAAACATTAAACTATAATAAATAAAACTAACATAAAAATTAAATAAATGTTTACAATTAAATGCTTAAAAACAACGCGTAATATTATTATCAAGGGTGATTTGTGGTAAATCCAAACCACAATAATTTTGTAGGAGAATGCGTGTTGCTCACGGACAGTGTGGGAATGAGCAGACGAAAGCGATTAACGTGATGGGAAGATAGAAAAAAAAAATAATAAAAAGCACTTAAAAGCTTTACCCCCCCCCCCTGCCCAAATTTCCTAGTTCGTGTCAAACGATGTAATTTATGCGAATTAAATTCAAGAAAATGTAAACAAGTCTAGCTCAAACATCGTCTGCGAGGTTACCATCATTTATCGCGATTGGTGACTAATAAAATAGTAAAGGAGAAATTACTTCGCCTGATTACTTCCCAAAGCCAGTTAAAAATTAGCCTTTAACGTCACATTAATCGCGTAAAGAAAATGATTAAAAATAATGTTAAAAAAAGGGCAATACAATATTTACATTCTAATTACACATTTTGTGAAAAATGTTTTTCATTTTGCTTTACATTTTTTTTTTTTTCAAAATTAGTACTTCTATTCAAATAAGAGACAATCCATCTTTGTTTAACATACGTCATTTCCGTTCAAATATTTGTACTACATCAACATGACCTCTTTTTTTTTTTGGTATTAATTCTATTTCAGTCAAATGATTCTATTTGTCTCGTTGGTTTTTTTTACTTAAACAAACTGACGGCAATTTATCTTTCGCTCAACGTGTTTTTAAATTTGCCACCCGGAACATTTTTTGTAATTCTCGGAAAAGCGGAAACTGTCATTTCAAGAAAATAGGTGTTTGACTCTATCAAAAGCAAACATATAATTTATATTATATCGTCGTATTAAGTTTGTCAATCTTATTTAACGTTGGCGGGAGCGCGCGAGGGGAAAAACCGAACATTAAATTCGGCTTATACTCGTAGATTGATTCTTAATTGAGTTTACTCACGTGCCGCTGTTTCAATTTCGTTTTATATACGGTATATAAAAACATTTCAATAACTTTACCAATAACTTTACCAATAATACCAATAAAAACAAAACTTGGGCTAAAGTTTTTATTCTTTTTACAAAATGGCGAATAAAACGAAATGTAAAAAAAAAAAAAAAGAGTACGGTAAATATTTGTAAGAAGATGAATTTTTTATTGGAGTAAAGTGAAGTTGTGTTGAGTGCAGTGTACATAAGAAGACGTGCACTGAGTTTTCCCACTGGAAATGAATCTCAGATTTCTGCCACGCAAAACAAATGATGCAGTTACACGAATTTTATTTCACACCTACCTTACCGTTTATTTATGACATCTGTGTACAAGATAAAAAATTCGTTTTCTTGATGTTGTTGGTTATTTATACTTAAATTACTAACCCATGTTAGAAATAAACATAAAATTTACTCGCGGCGACTCCCTGAAAAGCTATACAGATATGGTCTCGTCAAACGTGACAAACGGACACGCAATTATTGAGTTTTGTAGCAACAAAATTTTGTTATACTACACGTAATTTATAATTAATCTTGCACCTAGACCTCGCTTTGCGCCTTTAGCTCTTGTATCTCTAGTCAATTAGCCCCAGATCCCCACTCTCCATCTTGGCATTTTCAAAGTTGCATCTTTGTCGGCTCGTTTTCTTTTGGTAAAATATATTTAATTGTTGGTATCAAAAAATTATTTTTAGCTTTTATAAAAATAAAAAGTAAATGGTTTGAAAATATTTTGTACAACCTGTGCATGTATTAAGAATATTGAAAATTAGAATGCATTAGAAGCATACTATTCAAATAACCTTAAATTTAATGTACCGGTAAATGAGTTTGTCGATACTCATTTGATTAATTTAATTCGCTTTTTAGAATAATATTATATTGTTGAAGAAAAAAATGAATTTTATGATTCTCAATTATGTGTTTAACTATGACTTGAGTTAACTCAACTTATAAATAGAATTTAATACTGTACTAAAATTCTTATTAGGTTGGTATTCTACTACCGATAATAAATTCTATAGTTTAATTAAAATGCCATTAAAAACAATTCTGCTATTGAAAATCATGAAAATATTCGCGATTAATCACTATAAAATAGGCATTGAAACAAATAGTTGCCATTTTAATACAACTCTATTGTTTTATTTTCTTTATTCCGCTCGAGTAATTTAATTGCAAATTTTATTTGCGTACTATATTTTATGCAGTTATTAAAGAACCGTAGTGGCGAACATTGATGGTTTGGAGGCGAGGACAAACGAATGCGAGTGAAATTGCAAAGCATTAGGAAAATTATTCGGAATTATTTCGTTGAGCAAACGTGTTGTGAATGCTTTATAAACTAATCTAAATATTATGTCTAACGTTGCGAATTCTTCAAAAAGAGAGATACTGTATACAGAATGCATCTGCCGCTCATGTTGACATGCCTAGAGATTTTCTCATCATATTTTCCTTTTTAGCTGCCAATGTATGTCAACATTTGGATAAGGAGAAGAGCGAGTAAAGGCAGTTAAACGAACCTAATAATAATATTAGAAATCGAGAAAATGTTTTCTATAAAAACCCTGAGTGAGAATATGAAAACTTCAAATCATGAATGCACGTGTTACATAAAGGCCTCAAATTTATAACATGTAAGAAAAGGCAAATTTCGATTTGAATTTAATTTAATGAAAAATTGTTGCCACCCATGCAATACATGCCTCATTTTATATAGTCTCACATGTTTGAATATTCGCAAAATACGCAAATACAGTACCGTCATCTCCTCGTTTGCTACGGTTTCAACTTCAACAGGCTGCCGCTGCTTTACCTTACTTTGTTTGACATAGAAATAAAAATGTATTGGTTTATGAAGTGTCCAGATTGAAAAAAAATAGTTACCTTACATTGGTTCATAAAAAAAAAGTATTAAGGCCACGGGTTTTCTCAGGTATAAGAGATTATACCTGATTCTCTGAACGAAATTTCAGCGTAAGAACATTGCTGAACTGACATTCTGCTACATTTTAACGCTTACAATTCTCAGGTTTAGATACATTGCAAAACTATTTGCATTGACTATCGCTGTATTTGTACGTTTCCATCGTAGCAAAATCTGTAGCGAGTATTAAAATTTAACACGGTTCAAACTGAAAACTCGTCAAGAGAACCATGGCATTACAGGAGACATTAAAGTGCTGACTCGCATAATAATGCTTTCAACGCTCCAAAATTTTATTTTCTCTCATTGGTAATTGCGGTTGAACGTACTTATTTAATCGAAAAATATACTTTTTTTGTGTATTCTATTGCGGTGCTAATGTTCCCTCTATATCCATTTGTTGCATTTCACCCCATCATTTCGTTCATTGAAAAGAAGATTGTCGACTTTGTTTATTTATTGAAATCAGTTAGAGAAGTTTGATACTAAAGAAGAAAAAAAAAAGTAAAGCAAGAAAAGGTTAAAAAACCTCCGTAATTGGGAATAACTCTTCATTCATTATTTGAAAACGCCACAATAAACATTTTCATCGTCTTTCGCGGAAATGTTTATTTTTTCGGGCGCTTAAACAGTATATATTTACGTGTAAAAAGAAAGAAAGATCATTTGCTTTGACGTGCGGATTTGTTGCAATCTCAGTCGTGCACGTATATTCGACTCTTTGTCTTTATATTTCACGCCGAGATGTTCGACCTCGAAGTGATACTGGGAACACCGGGAACACACTTCGTCATCTTCACTCTGCCCCACCCACCGCCTTCCATCCAAAAACCAAGGACAAGAAAATACCTCAAACGCAAAGATTAATGCACACAAGTTGTATTATACCCCGGAGAATGGTATCGACTTTTATCATAATAACTTTCCAGCGGGTTTTATGATTAAGCAAGCGTTTTAATTAGAAATAATAATTTACTCGCTCCGTGTTCGCAGAAAATATTAAGTGAAAAATTTTTTTTATTAATTTTAAATTACCGGTTTAGTTTAGTTCAATTTAAAAACACATTTTTGCAATAGTAAAGAGTATTATATTTTTTTGTTGATACTCATTTACCATAATCAAAATTCCATGGACGTAAATTTTTTCCATTATTTTACTTAATACTGTACATTTTTTTATAATAAGTTTTTAATATACCGGTATTAAATTTTTTGACTTAATTTTATTTACGCGAGGTGTTTGACGAGCAAAAACCTTCGTTTAAGTAAAAAAATTGATTTTTTTTTGCTGGTTTTTTTTTTTCCTAGTTAAATTTACGAATTTAGATTCGCCAAAGCAAATTGTTTTTTCAATTAGCTTTTATAAAAAAAAAAACCCCCAAAAAAATAATAAATAAGTCTCAACAAAATTCTCAGTCTTATTTTTGCTTCCTTCAATTTCATAAGTACATGTACGTTATAAAAGTACTTACCGGCACTGAAATCAAGCTCCGAAATGCAGTACATGTAATTTGATTTCAAAATAAGAATCTAATTTGGGCGCTGGAAAGTTTTTCCGGAAGGGAACCCTCGCCTTGAGCGTATATTTTTATTTATCGTTAATAAAGCGTGAATTTGCATGAAGCGTGTGATAACGGCTTAGCTTCTTCGAAATTATTCCATGTGCATGAGTAATGGTCATCTGACACTGTCGTGGAATATTTCATCAGTCATAAATCAGCGTCCTCATTGTGCGCGAGAGTATCCCTCCCGTCTACGCATGTATCGTTGCGTGCACAGCGACCGGGTGAAGTGCACAGATTAAATGATATCGAATGATGAGCAAACAAAAGCATGATGGGTAAACAACGAGCTGCGTTGACGGTCGTTGCATGAGACAACCCAGCGCTTACTTTATGGAGGCTGGAGTTAACATTTATTTCCATCTCGGACAATTTAAGTATATGCATCTTTTCGCGGAAGCCAATATCAATTCTTTTTATTTATTTTTTTCTTTTAAGCAGAAAAATTACGACTTTTTCCGATTTAAAAAGCGCTTCCGGCATCTGCTCATCGACTTAGTCGCTTCCAACTCGTCTGCCTAATAAAACGACTAAGTTGATGAGATGCGAGCTGGATAAATTCCAACCTCGACTTCTTTTCCAGTTTATCAACACCAATATTTTTTTAATGGTGAAATGTCGTTACAGCGAAATGAAGATAGATGGACAATCTCATTTGTTTTTTTTTACTGGGAGAATTGCAAAATTTGACATAAAATTATAAAACTACCGTACTGTATAATTATAACATTTTATGGTTTTTTGGGGACTTTCGGTTGAGAATATAGATTGTGCTGTATGTTACCAGTAAATCTCAATTAAATAATTATAAAACCTGTTCTGACTTAGACGGAAATAATTTGGACTCAGAACCGCCGCATATTAGCGCCAAATGTGTCAAAAAATATTAATTAAAAAGCTAATTTAGGTGTTCATTTTTCTAATATTTTTTTTAGTACTGTAAATATTAAATTTGTATTTAGCAATGTATTTTTTGTTCGCTGTTTTCTTAATTTTGTCTTGTTCATAAAAAATTATTATTTTTTTAAATTTCAAATTTCCTTAATATTATTTACCGGTTTTACTTTCCTTTATTAATTACTTCATTTTTTCTCACAAATTATTACTGCATTTTTTTTAAAATACGGTACCGTACTGTAAATCTTATAAAGTATTTAAAATTTACATTCAGGGGTAATATTGTAAATTTCAAACATTAATTTATTTTATCATTTTTTTTCTAAAGTAGAAATTAAATTTAATCAAATTAATAAAAATACGAGTATGTAAGAGTATTGACGCGAATCACGTAAGTTTGTACACGGGCAACTACGTACAATAGAACCGCCATAATCCGATACTTTCAATAATCTGAACAGATTTTACAGCAGTTTTTTCATGTTTTATTCGCAAAAATTAAAGAAATAAAATCCGTTTAAAAACATTGATAATAAACCTTGTTTTAGTCATAATTATTTTCTCAAATCATTAAATGCATTTCATGCTACTTATTTTTCGTTTTTAAAAAAATTAAATATTTTCATTTATTGTGGATAATGGAATTTATACTGTGCAATGTTCCATTAATCCGAGTTTTCCTTTAATACGATTTAAATCAGATTATGAAGGTCCTACCGCAGTCTTTCTTCCTGAATTTCGTTATAACGACATTCTCTAAGTACCGGCAGTCGATCGACGGCTCTCAAAATCCATTTCGCTTACAAAGCAACACTATACCTATTCAATTCCAACTGGGTCACATTCCGACTTACAAAAAGTCTTTCGCACATTCTTACAAGCATTTAAATCAAGCGAGAATGAATTTTTGCACTGCTAAACCGCGCCTGCGCAAAATAAACAATATTTTTTTTTTCCAAAACTATTTCATCACAAATAACATTTTTATCTCTCACTGTATAGTTATATGATGAATGTTGACATTTAAGGAGAAGAAGAAAAAAAAGTTCATTCTCATTTATCCGATCTAAGAAACGAAGGCCGTAAATTTTTATTACGAATTGAAAAATCTTCTTCCGTCATTAATTTTTCAATCTCGAAACCTAATTAGAAATTGCATAATTTATATCCATCACAGCCTCTACTTCCTTAACGTTTGTCGCTGCTATTATTCTCCCGCGGTAAAGCGATGAGCGCTTCATTTAAACTAGTTTTTAAGTTGGTGTCGACAAGTTCTAATGTTATTTCGTAAATACGATGCTATTTTCCGAGCGAGAGGCCCTGAAGTCCCCGGAGAAAAGTCCACTAATAATCACGCGCAAGGACATCTGATATGTTACGCCTCGAATAGAAACATCCGCGGCGAAAACGGACTAATATCAACGCTAACAATTAAAGCAATGACATCCCTTTTATTTTCCCAATCTCAAAGTTAATTTGATGGCGAGACATCGTCTCGCTTTATCAGTAGCACGCTCCTAGGCGCCGTCCAAGTTTGCATCCGAGTACATGTACAGTAGTTGCTATTGCATTTTCAGTTTTACGTTGGTGCATGTAACGATGTTTAACGAATGTTTGTTTTTTTTTAAACTCAAGATACCATACTTATTCTACAGTGAACCTCTAAATAATGTACATGAATATTATACGCCCCGGTTGAAAATTGGAATAATGTGTAAAGCTTGTAATCTACCTAATTTAATTTTCAGAGTCAACGCATCTTAGCGACTAGACTTCTATTTTGAGAAATAAAAAGTGGTATTTAATAATTATTTACCGCTGTTCATTTTTCTATTTATAAAATTCTCGATATTACCTATACTTCTTATTTAACATAAAACATGGGCAAATTATACAGCTACAATAAGCAAAGCAGAGCAGCGCAGACCCAAAATCACATATTGCTGACCGAAACAGTTATCGGTATTCAGTAATAGAAGCGGAAAACTTCGAAGCGGCAGAATATCTCTATTCCAAATTAAACCTAATCAACGAAAACTAGTAGTAAAATTATTTTAATGAAATAATTTATATAATTATTCAGTAGAAGTAGAACATCGATAATCCGAATTAATTTTTAGACATAGGTGCTTGCAAAAACGATTTGTTCGGATAGTCTGATTTAAATGTTTACAGTAACCTATATATTAGTTTTTTTTTAAAAAAATTGATTTCTTCATAATTGCATATTATTTTGTACTGTTATTATCTGGACTCTTGTCCATCAAGCAAAATAAATCCAAAGTTCGGATAAGCGATGTTCTACTGTATCTTCTAAAAGATCAGCAATATTTGTATGGCCATATCTGATTTGATTTTTGCAGTTCTACCCTGACCATGTGGCAGCGGAAAATACAGAGTTTTTAAAGGGGCGAGAATAATATTAAATTGCTTGTGGAGGGGGGGGGGGGTTCTTCACACTACCAGAAGAGATAAAAATAAGTTGGGTCATCCCTTCCTAACTATTCCTGACAATATGTGTGACCTAGAAATACAGCTAGCTACCTACACTGTTCAACATTACGCAGACTGCGAAAAACTGCTTTTATGCAAAATAAAAGTTCGGCGACTCTTTTAAAGGATTAGCGACGATAGTGAAACCTAACAAAAAGCTGAAGCTCAGCTTTCAATTATAGATGCGCCTATCCATTATATTGATTTGAAAATTATTTATAACGGTCTTCGAGGTAAAAGATTAAATCATGTCAAGAGTCTTGAAACCCTCCCTAAATAGCATCAAACTTAAATTAAAAAAAATAACAAGAAAATAAAATACATTTAAAAAATGCAAATAGTAATTGTAATAATTTGATCAGACCCATGCTAATTATTGCATTAAGTGCCGTTATATAATTTCCTCAATTAAACGACACTATTAATTATTATTACCAGCACTAATATGGTTAAATTAATAAACCGTCAAGAAATCCAAAGTTTTTTTTTTTTTTCCTTCCAAAATTAATGACATTTCTTCGGCAATTATTGCGAGAAACTTGAAGATAAGCCCGAGTGCAGCCATGGTGATCTTTCTCCATTGTGCACGTACGAATTTTATTCATCCCATTTGATTGGCATTTTTAGATCGAATATGAAACTTAATAGATTGGATTTGTTGAAAATGCTGTATAAAAGCGCGGAGCAAGAATAATTACTCCACTAACCTCGTTTCCGTTTCAAATCTTATTATGATTGTGGGGGGGGGGGGGGGAAAGGGATTTTTTTTAACGAAGAAGAACAAAGTTTGCAATTACAGACAATGTAATTGAGATGAAAGATGGGAAGAAGAGAAGAATATCATGTTGGTGGTGGTGGTGGTAGGATTTCCTTAATTCAAATTCTCTATCGCATCTCGATATTCCACTGCCTTCGTTTCTACCCTTGTCGCCGTGTACCATCACTATTGTATATTCTTATTTTCTAATGAATGAATAATTTAAAGTGCGGTGCCGACGCTTGTATACACACACCGGTACGTGATTAGTGCATACGGTGCAGCTGGCAGGGGGAAAAAAACAAAATGAATGCTGGGTTTTAATCCCAAGGAAATTTCAGTTTAATTAACTTACAAAGACATCCAACCAGCGATCTCTCTCGCTCTCTTTTTTTTCCCTCTCTTTCTCTACCCTTAGGTTTGATTAAAAAAAATAAAATAAAACGTGCAAAATATCACCGGTCTCTACTCTTTCAGTTCATGCGCGTTAATAATTATCAACGTCTAATAATTTGAAAATGCTTTAAACAAAATATATTTAAGCCCTACTGTATTTACAAAATTATAACTTTTTAAAGGATGAAAATTTCTTTAAAAAATTATTGCTTTATTTTTAGCAGCTTAATTTAATAAGTACAGTATGCTTAACCACATTTTGAAGTCGATTTATATTTAAATTTTGCACGCAAATTTGATAGCTATTTTATTTTAAATCTAATTAAAAATAAATATTAATCAGGTGCAGTACTGCATACCTAATTGACGCTTTTTATCATAAATTATGCGGTAATAGATGCGTTATCAAAATAAACGCTGCCATTACAGTATGTCACAGGAGCACCATTTTCTAACAGTACGGTAGATTTCCTTTCCTTTTTTTTTTTACAGAAATTTAGTTAAAAAAATAACAAATATTTGTACCGTAATAATATGACATAAAAAAATTCGCCTTTTATGTCTTTTAAAAACAACAATACATCATTTCCTATCAAAACAAATAAACTGGAAAAACGCAATGTCAAAAAATACGAAGATATAAAATAATATAAAAAACAAATAAAATACAGTAAAACCTGTTTATAGTGCGCCGGCTTATGATGCGATCCCGCATATAGTGAGACCATAGTTTGGTCCCTAGTGATTAAAAATCTTTATAATAAGTTCGTTTATAGTGCGATCCTCTTAAATAAATTTTTTTCTAAAAAAAAAACAATTTATAGCAAATGTAGAAATTTTAATGATTGTAAACTTTCTGGACAGTTTATTCTTGCCAATTACAGTATGTATGAAAAATTCTTCGGTTCCTTGAAGCGCACTATAACCGGTTTTTACTGTAATATAATTAAACCATGGCAATGACTCATAAGAATGAAGCCAACATCTTTTTCTTTACTAATATCGTTAAACGGTAATTCTGTACATGCACGAGTATATAAAAAAATAACAATCTAAAAAAAAACAGTAAATGACCTTTAAAAATAAATTCTATTTGCTTAAACGTTGCTAACTAACCATGACTTATCCGTTATCGCGTTTATTGAGTAATAAACAAAGCATTTCGCCATTTGGCGGCACAATAATTCACTAGTTAAAACGAATTTCTTTTAACAACAAAAAAAAAGAGCGAAAAGGCCCCTTAACTCAACTCAACTAGATAACTCTTTGTTCAACAATAAACAATTTACTTTAACAGATAAACACTAAGAAAGCTGATTATTAGTGTATCAGCCGCCGGCTAAAGAAAAAAATGCGTGCGGGATGCAGGTCGTTGATATTTATTTCGCCCATATGTTGTTCTCCTATAACGCGCTTAGCACAGGGTAGTGCCCGGATGGAAGTTATGTTAGCAATGAGTGATTGCCCACCTAAAGGCGCTCATTAACGCGCGCACACAAGAAACAAGAATCGCTAATACAATCAGTCGGTCGGGACAGATTCCGGTCGTATTTCCGCAGCTGCATCTGACATTTTGTGCCTTCTTTTAATGGGAATTAACCTTGGTGTTTGCCTTGTAATGTCCGAAGGCAATGCATGTAGGGATGAGATTATGCAGATCTTATCATTTCTGTTTTTCAAAATAAACAACTGCCATTATTTACCTTGCTTTCTCAATATTTACATTTTCAACCATAAAATAACGTTGTTTGTAATAAATTAAGAAATATCTTCCTATTTAAAAACTAACGTTTACATTTAAATAAAAGAAACACAATTAATTTATGTTCAAATTAAAGTACATGTAGTACCGCTATGCGTTTAAAAAGAACAAAGATTAATGCAATTTCCGTTTGAGAAAAACTAACAAATGAACTAAGTAAAAATAAGTTAAAAAACAAAATAAAAATTAGTTTAGGCTACATTTAATAGAAAAACAAATTAGCTTATGTTTAAAACAAAATAAAACAATAATTAAATTAAGGTAGCCTACTTTTTAAATTAAAAATAAAATTATTTTGAATTGTAAACAAAAATAAAAATAATTTATAATTAAAACGAGAAAATATTACTCGCATTTTATATTTAAAACGAGGGTTATTTTCTAAACAAGATGAAGATGCGCCAATTTATTATTATTTTTTTTTTTTACAATATTAATTTGACATAGCGATTGACCCTCACTTAATTCGATGCTTAGCCTAGTTGTATAGGAATTGCGCGTTGAATAGATTTGAAGATTGGATCCCGGGATTTGATTCGCTCGGTTAATCTTAGTTGCGTTTTTCGTATTACAATACCGTACACATTCAGCCAGCTTTTACCGTTGTATTTTGATATAAACAACAACGTTTCACCTACTTCCTCAACTGCTTCATTGCATTTTCCAATAAATAAATTTCGATCATATTGGTCAAATGTCCGATCAGTTAGTAGCCTGAGTAAAGTAGCAGTGCTTAATACTTCTGATCCCTTAATGCCCATGACCCAATAAACTTTTAAAACTTTTAAAAAATAAATAATAATAAAAAAAAAATTCCCTATCTTTCATCTCTTCCTTTTTTTTTTTTTTTTTTGAGTGCCTAATAATAAAAACAAACTTAAGCCAGACGTCGATGTTCACAAAATCCCTCAGGTCTTTGATCTATCCTCGCGATCCTAAGGCTCTGACGTACGACAGAGCATACGTGCTCCTCGTACGAGATGGGGGAAAAGTGATACCGCTAAATGCTAAACATGTGACAAAATATCGAACTAAAAATCAACGCTTTTCACTTCACAAATAAGTTTCGTTGTCGCGAGGACACCGAATTACCTCTTTTTTCCAATCTTAAATAAAAAAATATTACAAAAAGTTTTTTTTAATCCAAAAAAAAAGTTGCAAAAATTATTTGGATTTTCTTACACCCAAAAAATAATTTTGCTTTATAAGTTACATGTATGTCCATTTGATGGCGATTCAATTTTTTCTATAAATTACTAATACCAAATCACTTATAGTGCAGCAACACCTTTTATCCAAAATGCATAACAGCGAGTTCTTCATTTTTCGCGCAAGAGAACTAATATTTAACGTTGAGTTTTACACTTTAATTGAAATAATAACACTGGCTCTTGCATGTATGAAAATTTTAATAGTTTATTAATTACATAGTAAAAATTAACTTTTAAATTGGCTATTAGCAAAGGGCTGAAGAATACGTTGTTTAAGTTCGGGTGCTTTCAAATTTGCAGATGACGATGCTCAATTGTACCCTTTTTTTTTTTTTTTTAGATTTTTTAAATAATTTAATTAAGCGGAATATTAATCCGTCAATCTTCAATTGTGTAAAAATAGCGCGCTATTTACGAAAACTTATAATAATTAAGCAAAATAGAATCATTTATGATTGGATTTATTTGAATGTGTTTTCATCTGTTTAAAAAATCTTTTATTCAATTATCAAATTGGAGTACATGATTGTACTTTGAATATACCGTATGTACAGTCAGTAATTACTAAAATTTTATCATTATACAAAAATTATTGTAATATAATTTATTTCATAAATAATTACTAACATAATGTGCCGTCAATTAAATATAATTAAATTTTAGTTCCTTTCATTCTGCCAATCTTTATTTTGAAAGTATGGAGGTCACCCGTCAAGTGCTGTATGACGGCTCGCGAGCGAAATAAATGAGCGCGTTAATTAAAATTCGTTGTACGAGTCATGTACAGTGAATTTCGTTTGCATTTAGAATTCTATTGTATCGTACATGGATTGAGAATTTCGTTGTTATGTACCGTTTAAAGTACAGTACACTGTATTTCGATATAAAATGGGATTGTTACATGTATATTACGTCATAACCACTCCCAGCTTAATGCATACCCCGACAGGCTACAGCTCTGAAAAATTACCGTATGTTATAGGATTATCATAAACATTAATTTTCCAAGCTAATCTTATCTTTCCATTCCATCTTAATTAAATGCATCGATTTGATTGAATATTAGCGGCATATCAATAATTTTCGATCGATAAGCAGCAAACATCAATCATAGCAGCCAAACTGCTTGACAGCAAATGTCATTGATAAGATATCGAAAAAGACGGAAAAAGCGACTACGGTTAATCAAATTCAGCATCTGCCTTGTAGTTAATTTAAAAAAAAAAAATAATAATAATAATAAAATAAAATTGATAAGTCGCGATTCAAAGAGTTATTCGTTTGAAAAGGAAAGAATAGCGAAAGTTTTGGTCGAAGGTCAAGAATGTTGTTTCCCCCCAGATGGGTTGCAGTCCAAGATTCGAGACAGCTGGCGCCTTGATAAAAATGACCTAGTGACGAGCGCGAAAGAAGAAATGTGACCGGAATTTCAAATTTCCCCAGATGAAGGGTGTACGTTTCTACTGATTTAAGTGGATCTGTTCCGGATAAAAGGCCGTTGCGGCCAATTACTTAAAAGTGAGCTACTACGGTACGCATACATCGACCGCCAAAACACACTTTTTTCACTCAATCAATTTCCCACATTATTGATTCTCAAAAACTTTTTTTTACAAAAAAATTTTTTTAACTATAAGTCGAAACGCATTTTTTTTATAAACGGGACCAAAACGCACCCTCTGAACCGTAAGCTACTGTACATTAAAACTATTTAATAATAAACATTAAAATTTCCTGCATCTATTCTAATAATTATTATACTGTACTGTACTATAATAAAAATAGCAAAATAAATAATTATCAATTAATATAATATAATACAGTACAGTATTATAATATCGGATATTGGCGACAGAGAGCTACGACAGCCAGGATGCCGTCAAAATTAAATGATATCATGCATTAAAAAACCTTAATGCGAATGGTGGAATAACTCAACTTTACAACAAAAAAATATAGTGATACAAAAAAAGAAAAAAATGTCCAATAATATAGTGTCCGTAAAGATAAAGTAAAGTTTTGAAAAATTAATAACTGTGTCAATTTTTAAGGAAAATCGATTTTTTTTAAATATTTATTTTCAGTAACATCTCCCCTTTAATTGTGAAAAATAA
>JAQGAZ010001862.1:0-23490 GCA_034692225.1 Polydesmus complanatus | reverse complement strand
CTCTGGTCATAATGAAGCAATAAAAAATTTTTTTGAAATTTTTGACATACAACCTATTGCATATACCACGACGATATGGCAGAAGACTTGCTTAAAGTTTGGTTTGGCAATGTTTTATTTAAAAAAAAAATTTTTTTGGCGCTGGTCAACCACAAAGTATTAATAACTAATTATTTTTTAATACTCGTAAATCTTTATCCGAAGTTTAATAGTAAATTGGTTAATTATAGTATGATTTCGCTTAATGTATTTGGCACTTGCAAATAAGAAAGGGGGTTAATTTATTATTACTGTATTTAAAAAAGTTAATTTTTTTGTGATGGCACAGTTTCCAAAGGGTTTTTGCTTTCTTATTTTGTTAGTCTACTTCAATTTTAAATATTATCGTATTTAAGTATCGTTCAATGTTCAGCATAAAATATAATTTTTTTTAGATACTTTTTTTATTCAGAAATGATAATATATTTTGTTAAATTCTGTGTATATTACATTTTGAGTAGGCTAAATGAAAAGTTTTTAAGTCGGTTTTTTATTCCACCATTACCAACTTGGTGCTACTTTTTGATGGCAGATTTTTAATTGAATTATCCATTACGACAGTAATGCAAAATTATTTTTTATAAATTTAAGAATCAAAAGTTTAGTTTCTTTACGTAATGTTTGAAGTTTGAATTATTTTTTTTATTTTCTGGAATTTACTGTATTTTTAATCAAATTTTAGATTTGAAATAAGCGGGGATCCAGCTGGCCCTAAACGGCTTCTACGAACTAAACTTTTGTTGCAAACTCGAAAGAGTCATTAAAATTTAATCTTTTATCCCGGGTGTACAGTGGTTATTAAAAAGTGAATTTTTTAAGAATAATTATTAATCGTTTATACTCTCTTAGCGCTAATATCTTTCACTTTAGTTTGATAGATTTTTATTCAAAATATACGCGCCTGAAACTTTGATTTTCAAACAATATTAAAATTTTAATAATAACTACCGGTATTATTCAAAAATTAATTGCACACACATTATTTTGCACTGAGACTACTTGAAGAAATCGATAAATGTATCTTTTTATCGATTTTTTTGTCCACCTTTTGGTCAACAGATATAATGTGGTCAAAAAACGTCTTCACTCACGCCAATCGGGAGTATTATAAATACGAATCACGAAATTTGTTGGATAAACCTTTTTCTTAGCATTTGAAAATTCAGTGAAGTGGGCCTCAAATCGGCAACATCTTGACATTTTTTGCGACCAGCGCTTCTGAAGATTGTACAAATGAGATGAAGTGTCATTCGGACATTTTTATAACAAAAAACAAAACAAAAAGGGTATAAAGTGAATAGGTTTATGCAAAGAAATACATAAAGGTCAAGAATTGTCCGACTACTGTAGTGGACACGACGTCCACTTGCTAACCAACTCGTACATTGTTTGGAGTTTGGGGTCAACAACAAAGTCGAGGCCGCTTCAATAAATCCATAGATATAGAAAAGTATTTTTGTATATATTTCGCTCTTTCAATATTTTTGTTTACCCATCCACTTTCTTATCATTGGATATATACATGTTGATGTTTGGCATAGTGATGTAAAAAAATGAAAAAGAAAGTCCAAATGTAATTGAATTTTACATGTGTCGTAATTTCCCACCTAGTAAAACACTTGAGAAAGTGAAGACTTTCGCTATATCGTACTGTTACGTATAATGTACACGAATAAGGAATAAAAATATTCGGAAAATAGCCGTATATGGGGAATGTAAAAGGGCAACTGATGTATGTTGTTTCATGTTCTTGTGTTGACTTAAGTAAAACGTTGACGAATCTTTTCTTTTTTTTTTTTTCTTTTTTTCTTCTTCTTCCACTTTTCCGCTTTTACAATTTGTACATTTTGAGTGGACGGTAGATTCCCATTTCCAAACATGCTTGAATTATGCACTCGCCGTACGACTATTGGTGGTAGGGAAGCAGACGGTAAGTGTTAACATGCACATTGGGAAAACGTACACGCCTCGTCAGCCGCGCATCTTCTTTCTACTTCACACGCTGTTCTAGCCGGAAGCTAAGAAATTGCCAAACTTTAGAAATGTAAAATTCGATAAGCACACGGACTATCCATATTAAATCGAAATAATAAAGCCATAAGATGATGCAGTAGAAACACCGTTTTCAAATACTTCAACGTTACTTGCTTTTGGCATTATAATAAAAATATTTATGCAGATACGTGCATGCGGCATTAAAATTGGTCTAGCTAGGATTTTTTTTTATTGTTCTTAGGCTTTGCATAACGCTTTTACCGTCAGAGTAAAAAAAAATTATTTAGAAAAATCACTTTTAATTTATATTTTTTATACAGTAATCTACTATTTACTCGTAATCAAGGTTACAAAGTTCAAGAAAAAGACTTTCTTTCTTCATTTCATATTTTAAAACTTTTAGTGCTTTTAGTAAAATTTAAAAGAAACAAACTTTTGACTCGTACAATATAGTTTACTGCGTTTAGATTTTTTTAAAAAAACTTTGCACCTGAGGAAACGAAATTTTAATTGAGTTTATAAATTGGATATTGCAGAACATTATTAATATATGCATTGGCATTACTGTGATGGAGAAGCTTATTTTGAAATTCATCCATTACGTCAGTTGCAGTAGGCTGAATAGTGGTGGAACATGATCCTAGAGCGAACTGATTTTTACATTACATTTATCGATTTACACGAAATTTGCGAATCAAAATTTAATTTAAGCCAATATTTTTCACAAATTGTAAGTACTGTATTATAATTTTTTGAGCGCAATTTGTACACGATGGAGACGATGGATACGGCAGTTTACATTTCTGCGTTTGTAACATAATTTTAAACATAAAAAATAATTATTGATGGAAAAATGCAAAAAAATAAAAATTTTAGTTAGTCGCTCGAACATTTACTCTCCGCATTTTTCGATTTATTTTTAATTTGGTGTCAAAATAAATATATACATAGATTGTTACTGTGATTATACATTTTCACCAAATTAAATTGCGAAGATTTTGAACCTTTGATTAAATATTAGCATTATTGACAAATTTTAAAATAGAGCAACTACATGTACCGGCAAATAGAAGGTGAAAATACGTAGCGGATTCCTCAAGAGGATAGTACGCTCTCTTTACGTGTATTATCCTCTCCTGTTAATTTATTTTTTCCGCAAATTACTAATACGGTAACTGATTACCTTACTGATAACTCTTAATACTTTTCTGTGAAGTAGGCCTATAAATATAATAAAATTCTAATAAGGAAATCTTAATTTGTTAGTATAAGTTACTTGAAATAAATAAACCTGTTCATGATGTCTAAAGCAAGTTTTAAAATGTAGGGTACAGCGGTTTTCTTTTTTAAAAAAAATAATAATGAGGAGGAATATTTGATTTAAAGTCTAGGAATTAAAATGTTTCAGCTTCCGAACTGCTTTTTTTTAAAACTTTATTATTAAGTACATTTTTTTTTTTTTTAGAAAAAAATAAATAAAACTCGAAATAATCTTGGATTAATATTTTTTGGTATATGAAGTAGGTACATTTATGTAATTGTAGTTGGTATAAACTACTTTAGACGACATTTGGAAAACAATCTGGAAATGAGATAGCATGATAGCCTCCGACTGATTTAGTAGCAGAGGCTGCAGAGCTTCTGGTTTCCATTGATGTAGTTAGATCAGCAGCGCATATGAGAACATAAAAGCCATAACCTCAAAATGAGATAAATAAAATAGCAGTCATAACATTAGAAAAATAGCAAAAAACAAGACCAATAAAATTCAGATGCAATTGGAGTCAAGTGTCTCTACCTATAAAATTTACTCCTCGGATGCATAAAACTATGAAAAAACTCCGAAAAAAAAAAGCAACAACAACGGAAGAAATGAGCTAGCGAGGCTACGAAGTGGTTTATGTATTGACCACTTTGACTTCAGTCGACCGCTTAACCAAATATCATAAATCAAGCCAAACCTAAATGAAAGTAAAAAAAAAAAAGTTGTTTTTGTCTTAGCATTATTATTAATAAACTCAAGGGTGGCGCCACAGAAAAAAACAAATTGAGAAATCGTCTTTTTCTTCTTCATTGATTTCTGAAATTGTTAATAACGATCAAATTAAATTGTAAATAAAAATAACGCACCGATACCAAAAATTAATATTTTACTAAAATGTTTATTATCCGATTTGTTTATATCGATAATTTAACCAGTACCGGTACTTCTTAATATCGAATCAAAATTGCAACAGTGGTTATTTATTTGTTTATGATTTAGTTATGATTTAGTTATGATTACACCTGAAATTTACTAAAGTAAAAAAAAAAAACTTTTACAAATAAAATTATTTTGGGAAACGCGGGTTTTTAAGTTGGGTCACTTTTCTTTTAGGGATGAAATGTGAGTTTTGTAATTACAGTATTTATTTTGTTTTTAAAACCAATCACGTACCGTACATGTTCTTCAATATTTTTTAAAAAGCTAAGTATTATTAGTATCAAATTTATCACGATGAATATTATTAGAAATGTTGAATATTAATTTAATGTAGAATTTTACATTATATCATTAAAATATAATTACAATATTAAGCTTAGCTAGTATTATCCATAATAAGCATACAGTACTACGCTAATAATTATTTTTGCTTTGCATAAACCCAACACATTTGAAATTATTAATAACGGATGGTTGAGAACCACCGGCGCCACCTACCTTAACCACTGTTCTCTTCTATCTATTTTATTCAGCTGATTAAATTTAATATTCTGTACACGAGGTGAAGCAGATATGTTAATATACTTTGCTGCATATTTTTATGCGCGGATTGTTATAATATACAATTTAAGTTACCATTTATTAAATAATTTATGTAATATATTTTAGCTATATAGAGATCGTATCTTTATAATTGAATTGACTTTTTTTAATACCGACACTTTAATTTACCTTCAAATTGTTACAAGGAAAACGTCGTTTATTCTATTCTTATTCCAAACGCCTCATATAATATATTACATTTTGCGTCTCAAAATATTTTTTAACTAAAATGTTCACTACTTACTTTAAGTTGGGCACTTATTTTTCTACCGCGGCTTGTAAAATTACTAAAGCCCATGTAATGGTTTCAGCAACATCAATTGAAAGCGATTTATTCACCAAATTTTGCTTTGCCAACTAAAAGTCCAAATATGTAGAGTAATTTACAAACTCGAATAAAGTGTGCTAAACTACAATTCTAAAAATTGTGGAAAAAAGTTTATCGTTGTTGTCAGCCTTCAGCATCAACAATAGATTAACTAAGTTATCCCCCCCCATTCACACGACCTATACTGTACCTTATAACGGCAGTAGGCTCGAGAATTAGAACCAACAATGAAGTTGCAAAAAAAAAAAGGAGAATAGAATATGGCGCACAAAAGCGTGGAACAAAATCCTTTTTCAAAATTCTTGTCTTCTATTCTTAAAAGTTGTTGACTTTGAACCCGATTTACGAGTTTAATCGCATTTCGATTTCAACCCACGTAATAAAGACGTAACGCTGACAATGGCAATGACGTCATCATAGTCCTTGGGTTTACACGGATTTGTCGCCCGTCTATCTTTTGCCCCACCCACACTTCCACCCCGCTACTTAGTGTCCATCCACTACATCGATTTTCACACATGGTATTAGTGCAAACACAGATTGGAGTAAAACCGCCTTCATCGTTTAAAATACTAAAAACCCCAACTTTATGTGCAGGCCTTGTCTACGTTATTACACAGGTGAATTGATTCGTCTGACGAGGCTCCCAAAACAGATGGCTTACTATAGTTAGGTAACGGAAGTGAAAGGCTGGCCGGTCGGTTCGGGTACAAATCTCTGCCTGCCATAGCGTTGACGCATTAGCTAAGAGAAAATGTTAACAATTTAAAACACGAAATTCGTTTTTGTAATCTGTAGTTTATGGCTTTTAGGACTATAAACGTGTCCATATAAATACACACACACACACACACCTTCCCTTTTTAATTCCTTTCCTTCTCCACCCTACAACTCGCTTCAAAACACCTATCGATGAATGTTTTCCTCCCTTTTTTGCGTTGCTACTTCTAATGTATTTAGTAGGGAGACAATAAATTCGCCTAAATGTAGTGTTGAATCACTCGTGGATCATTTAACAGGATTTTCAATTCATGGTCAGGTTCCTGATCCTAGAACGGTATTAAAAAAATGTCATTTTACTGAAGCAGATACAAATGAACATTAGTATTTTTTTTTTCTTCGTTTCTGAATGATATTGTTATGATAATTGGTGAACCATCTGGCGTCGCGAAGAATATTAAGAACCGCCTATGCGATACAAGCTGAAGAGCTACTAGTATTACACTATTAGCCAACTTTTTGTTAAAATAAATGCTCGATATAAATATTCAAAATGGTGTTTGAAAAAACTAGGACTTCCCTTCTCCGGACCCTTACGCGCGACCCTTTCCCCTCTTTTCGTGCGCACATGAATGAATTTTTTGGAACAGGAGCGAAAGAGAAGTGGTTGTAAGGGCACTTAAATTAGTGAAGAAAAAAGAAATCACATTATACGCTAGGGATTTTTTTTTTTGGACACCGTTTAAGTAATGATAACATTTGTCATTTTTTAATATTAATTTTATCAAGGGAAATTAGACGCTATTCAATGAATATGCTTCACCTAACTCGGATAGTCTTTTTGTCACGTAACGATAAAAGTCATTGCCTGACATGTCAAATCATGGCTTTAAATAGAAAACCTAATAAATAATTTAAAAAAAAAAAACATAAATATTTTTATCATACTTTAAATTTTTTATAATACCGTACCGTACTGTATTTTTTTTTCTTTTTCGATATGCGGCAGGTTTACAATTTACGAGTATTAAATTTATTATGCATATCATCTTTTAAAAAATGAATAATTATGATCTTTGGGTGCTAATAATATAGTTTGAAATTTATTAATAGCGATATTAATTTATTTTAATTTTCTGTTGTAGAAACATTGTTTTTTTAAACAAATAAAGTAAGTACCGGTACATACTGTAAATATTTATGCAAAAATAATTAGGGTATCCGGCTTTATTACCAGGTTCGATAATTATTATTAGCGAGCGGTTGTACTTTCTTGTAAATGCGCCAACTTAGAATAATCGATGGACGCGGTACGTCAGAGTTAGACGTTCTAAATCCATCATAAATTTTATTAAAAATGATTATGCAATACTTATGTACCGGTATTACGATACCGGTATACTGTATATTTTTTGCGTTGGTTCAGTTATTGAATATTACAATGAGATTTTTATTGTTATTGTGTTTCTGAGCTGTGAAACATAAGATGCAACAAACTTTAATAAACATGAAGGCTAAGACTTTTACAAAAAAAAAAAAAAATAGATAGAACGTTTATTATAATTTAGCCAAATAATTTAGCTCCCTTCGTCATTGATTAGGAATTTATATTTGTGTCTATTGTGAGTTTCTTCGGAAATATAAAACTGTAAATCAGGAGTGTTATTGCGATAATTTGACATCCATATTCGATAAAATAGGAGGAAAAAGCTAAGCAATGCTTGATTTTTTCAGAATGATGGTTTTCTTGCCCACTATTCGATGGAGATCGATAGTTTTGATATTACGCAATTTCGATAGGTGCAAGCTTACAGACGGGAACCAAATAATAATACCGGTAATAATATTTATAAAAAATGGAAAACAGTTGTAAATAAGCTTTGTCAAATTGAAGACATAGCTAAAGAGTGGTTTTCATGACGATTTCCTAGGATTCATAATTCATTAAAATGATACCCTGCACACTCTATAATACTGAAATTCATATAACTACTTTTTTGATACAGTATCAATATTAATTAAGTTAATATTAAATAATATAATTCCAGAAAAAATGAAACTGCTTTAATTATCTTAATCCAATGATGGTGAATTAAAATCGAATTATTGTTCTGTTTATTAATGAAACGGGGCTATGAGATTTTTCATTAGGTAATTTTCAACACATTTTTTTAAATTAAATTAAACAAGATACGAACGATGTATGCTTTACATTAATGCATTATATAGAACTGCGAATCGTTTTGTATTTTATTTCCTGGAAATTTTATTTAACGGTTAAGTCTTGTAAACACATTGCGCACACGCTCTCGTCACATTCAGTTAAATATTACATGAAAAACATGGGAGTTTCACGCGTTCAAAAGAAATAACCGCCAAATTAAATAGCTATCAAAATATTATTATACGACATTAGGCCGCAAACCGCGCCCCCTTTTTTTTCACTTTCTCGGCGAGTGAGTGATCGAGCGCTATTCATAACTGATATATACAATATCAGCAAGCATTTAGGAAATTTGATAAATGTTAAAAGTTGGCAATGTTTTTGTATGGCGGGTAGAAGGGAATCGAACGAGGGAAGTCACACTCGCTCACACAGTGGCGTTTAATAGGTGGCGCGCGTGCGGGTACTCGAGCGTAAACACAGACATCTGCCACACTTTCACACTAAATTTATATTAAACGCTGCGATGAATAATTTATATGCTAAGCTTTTATTGCAGTGTGAATGCTGCATCAATTCGTATTTTTCCTTGTCCGCATCAATATCCATCTAAATTAAATAGCCATGTAGTTGGCGCGGGGCTATATACCTTTTCAAGATGAAGAGAGTCGGCGTTCCTACCCTAACACTACACACTGGCCTGCAATTAATAATTTCAACAGTTTAACGCCAAACTGAATTGTAACGGTGCAATCAACAGAAGGCCAAATGTAAATATTCGGCTTAAAAACGATATGACAAAAGACGACAGGGATATTCCAGTTCACTAAACCTCCTATCCACAACGCAAAATTCTAATTTAATTGAAATTGTATTGTAGTCGGGGAAAAAGTAAATATTGCTCAGATTTGCATATTAAAAGACACCACCTGCTGATATTTGTGACAAATCACAATTACAACTAATGATACGCCAAACAATTTCTATTCTTATTTCTATTTTTATTTATACTAAAGTTAAATTAAATTTTTATTTTAAAGTATTCAATTCTAGGCTGACCTTAATAATAAAATAGCCAGAGATTAAATTGGTTCAAGTGGGTAGTGATGCTCGGATTTGTTACTTCCCTCTTTCATCTTTTTCAATGGAATCATTAGCATCGAAAAATTAAGATAAACGTTATTAATATGGTGTTTATTTAAGAAATATACATTATTACGCTAATTAGAAATAATTATTAATTGAAATATTTACTTTTGGTAATAGTACTACAGTGCAGTATCTAGTACTATTGTGAAAATTCAAATACGGGTAGTTTCAATTAATTACCGGTATTATAAAATTTATTTGTTAAAATAAAAAATCGCTTTTGGTTTTACTATTTTAGTAATACGTACTGTGATTTTCAAGTAAAAAGTTATTTTGGTTTTTAACTTTCTAAAACATTACAGGAATTCCATTGAATTCTATGTTATTTTATAAACATTTAAGCGTTTTTATTGCATTTGACCACAAGAAACCTAGGAATCGCGAGGAAAATAAAACACGAATTTTGAAATGTGCTTTTTTGGTTAAAATATTTTCAAAACGTATATTTCTGACTCGTTAAGCTACGTTTTGTAACTGGTGTTACTGTATGTAAAATAAATTAACGCATTGCAAAATGATTATCACTCTTATAAGTGGCATTGCAATTTTTAGAACTTAAAAAGTCTCTGAAAGAATATTTTAAGACGATGAGAAAGGTATAAAAGCGTTACTAGACCCTGCGTAATGTTTTTGCAATAGAAATTACTTTATTTACAATGGCATTTGAAAAATAAATACAATGCATTTAAGTTAATAACTTTTTGCATTTTGTAATGCAATTTTGTTTTTATTTATATAAAATACTATAACTTGTTTATGAATACAGTGCAATACTATACATTTTGTTATGTTATAAAATATTATCGGCAGTAGATACAGTATTAGTATTTTAAGAAGCAAAAAGTAATAATAAAATTTATATAGGGCACAGGTTAGTATCATGAAAAGTTAGACCTCAATAGTTGGGTATTTTTAAAGTGTTTAAATGAATCAAAAAATTGAATAGTAAAACTTATACCTATTTTATTTATTTTTATTGAATTTGATGTTTACTATGAGTGCATTTCAAAAACTGGAATCGAATTTTGTTTTTCCGAGATTTTAAAATCAATAGCAATTCAAAAACAGAGAGAACAATATATACTGTAAAGCGACTAAATGTATAAAGGGTATTGTAAGATTGAAGAAACGCTAAGTTGAAATAGAAAAAAGGAAAAGAATAGAGAGAAAGATAGCACAAAAAAAAGTAAATCGATGGGATTTGATATATAAAAAAAACAACAGAGCGTGTTAGATGGAAGATGAAATGGCGTATAGAGATAGAGAAGAAGAAAAAACAGATAAAATGGAATTAAGAAGAAGACGAAACGGAAAAGGGGAAAAAATGATCGTCGAAAAAGAAAAAAAGAAAGAAAAAAAAAAATGATAAGGAGGAATTTGGGATAAGAAATCAAAAGAGGAATGAAGAGTGTCAAAAGCGATTAGGGCTCCACGTCCATTTATCAAGTCAATTTCCACCGACTCAACTGATACAAAGTCAATGGGAATGTCACTTACGCTACAAAAATACACCTATACAAACTCAATTCATTTCTCAATAAAATAAGAAGAAAAAAATTTTTTTTTTTTAAAAAAAATATGAAAAATATAAAATAAATCTTTATAAATAAAAAAAAATTTTACATTGGCAATTTAATATTTTTTTTTTAAAAAGAAAATTTTGAAATAAGACAAAAAAAAAAATTCTAAAGCAGTTTTATTTACTCCTTCTTCTTCTTCATAAAAATCTTTTGAAAAACACATTGAACTTTTTATTTATTTAAAACACATTATTTTTTTCTTATTTTTCTTTTCTTTTTTATTTATTTCTTAAGTTACATTCTTATTTTTCTCCTGAGAAAGCTATAAATCAATTATCTGAGTGATGTCGCTGTTCCACCGCCAGCACTGCCCTTTATCACTCCGCCTTCCATTCAGGTGATGTTATTATCCCGCAGGTACCTAACCCGCTTAACCCCCCACTCCTACCCGTTTTTGCCACTGTCTTAAAGCAACTTTTTATATCTATTTTAGGGTCTTTTAAAAATAAACAATGTGTATAAAAAGATGAGTACGTTACGTCTTTGTCACGTTCTGGCGTTTTTTTTTTCTTCTTCTTCTTCTTTCATTTATCGCATCACTATGTCACTCGCCTTCACACCACGTCACTTTTCAACATTAATATCTTTATCATCAGTCAGAAAAAAAATGTAGTTAAATAAATTACAAATCGATAAAAATAAAATTAATTTAAGTTTATTCAAAACTGCTGTATTACGGTATTTAATTATAGCTATAAACATCACAGTTTCTTATCTGAATTTACTAGTTAATTTATTTTATCGACGCTTAAATTTTTTTTAAAATCATTTTGTTTAATTTATAATTATTCTTGTCATTAATAATTGTTGATGAATATAAGATGACGCAGTATAAAATGAAGCAGATAAACATAAAAAGAGCTTATTCTTTATTATCTGAAAGTACAATAATTTATACAATTCTATTAGCAATGAATACTGTACATCATTGAATAGTAGATGATCAATGTTATTTATTTTTAATATTTTATTTAAAGTTAGGTTTTGAATACAGTAATACTCTAAATATTAATTAATTTTTACGAATTTATGACTTAACGTGATATAAGCGCAATTTGCAATGAGCTTAATAATTGTAAGCAAATTTTTTTTAGACAGGTTATACATGATGATGTTTTGTTTATTAATACTTTAATTAAAATAGTTAAATAAGTTAACTATTTAATATATTACGAGTAAATATTCCTTTATAAATTTTATTACCGCAGCTTTGTAATTAAAAAATATAAAAGAAACCGACAGAAAGGGCCTCTTAGCATCAAAGGATTACAATCAAGCGTTCGAAAAAGGTCTGCAACAAAAAAAAAAAAACAAAAAAAAATGAAAAAGGCTTTTGAACTCTCATCGGAAACAAAAAGGTCTTTTTCGGAGAAACTAAGCCTTTTCTCAGCTTGTCCCTTATTACCTATTCCTCGTCTGCTAAATCTAAAATAAATGCCTAGCCCCATCCCTAACCGAGCGCTGAAATTTCTCATTTCCTTCCTACCTCCTGCTTACACTGCACTGCATACTGTATGTGTGTGTATATATGGACCTCAATCATTCATTTCTAATTTGATTAACGTCACGCAAGTTTGCCTTGGTGACGTCACCGCTTCACTACGCTCTTAACTCGCTTTAACTCCCTGCAGGGGTCGTCTCTCTATCTTAAAGCGAGAGAAAGATGGTTTGAACGAATAAGATGAATAAAACGAAGATGATGATGTACTCTCTATCTTAGATTATTTTTTTTTCCCTTCCTTGTCTTTCACTCTATTTCTCTGTTTCCTTCGTCTGCATCCTTCTCATCATTTCCAGCCTCTAACTTTCTTTTCCATCTTTTTTCTCTCTCGCCTTCCATGTTCTGTAGTAGCATGTACATGTATTCATTGGGTATCATTTAATTTGGCCAAAATAGGCACTTAGATTAAATTAAGTAGCGTTTGACTTTGTGTTGTGCGTGCCCATCGATCCGTCTAAGTGGATTAGTTGCGCTGGTGGGGTGGTACGGGGGAGTTGGGAGGGTGGGTGGATGTGATGGCGCTGTTGATGATGATGGTGGTTGGCTGAGGGATCCAATGTAATCAGCCAGCGTGACAATAGAGCAGTACATAGAATATCGCGATGAAGAGAAGGGAGGACGAGGAGGAGGAGGAGGAGGGAGACAGAAGAGTAGGTGGCTGGGCGGGGGAGAGATAGAGAGAGCGAGAGAGATGAAGATGGTGATGAGTAGAGGGAGTTTGTGTTTGCACTCAGCCACACACAATCATTCTCCGCCAGTCGAGCCAATTACTAAATTGCATTAAACCCGAAGTCTTCTGTATTTCAAAATCGAGCATTAGAGCTTAATTGGCAAAGCCGTACACAATAATGGCGAACGCCAACACCGCCCTCTACCGCTTCCTCAATCCATCTCCTGGAAAAAAACTTCCAATCACAACACGCGCCGTTTCGAGCATCCTTTCCATCATTTATATCATCTCTTAATTTTTCTTTAATATTCTCTTTTCTTCACTACGGTATTTCTAAACTCCTTAACACCTGGCGTTTAGCGCTAACTAATGTATCTTAACTCGTTGATCCGAAAATTAATGATATCACTCAGGTGTTCAAACTTGAAAGTAAGATTAACACAAGGTGGTTGGGGAGGGCGATGGTAGGTAAATGAGCAAACTCAAATCATGTCTCATCTTCCCGATATACTGTACATTTTTTTTTAATTCAATAGTGACGCCGTACTTTTAAATGCCAACTCGTGACCAATATAATTTTTTTTACATAATTTTTGTTTTTTTTTATCGTAGCAAGACGGGGCACTTTAGTTTGCATGCTTTTAAAGTCTTCGAAAGTTCCTTAGAGCAAACAAAAGAATCTAAAAAAAAAAACTACTTATTTTAGGATTATACATATTCGCAGTTAAATGAACCCGAATTCACTTCCTTTTATTTTTTATTTTCTAAGCTGGGTTAATAATTAAAACAATAAATTTAGTTTCTTTTGTATTATTAAGGTAACCCAAAACCCTCTTTCGGGTCTCATTTTAAAAAGAATCAATTGCCGGAAATCGCATGTTGGAAGTACCGAGTGTATTATAATGCCTCTTGAAGTATATTAAAGTAGACGTCATGCACTAGTTTCCATACAACGCTGAAATTGTGATAACCGGCCGTCTTTTCGCAGTCCCAATAAAAATTAGTATGATACATGTTCAGTACTGCACAACTAAAAATTAAGTTAACATTACAATTATTTATAAAATTATATCAATTTATAATATTGCGCCATTTATCACTGTACTGAACATTATGAAATCCTATTGAAATTTATGTTAAAAATGTGAAATAAAATTCGATATTACTAAAATTATGGTAAATCTTAAAAAAAAAAAAAAAACCTCTTAAGAATACTTTTTTAAAAATGTTTGCAGACATCAGTTTTCTTTGATCTTTTCCCCCAAATGGCACACATCGTAGCCTATGTGACTCGCTCCTTATATAGTTATTATACAGTATTTTTATGAATAGCGTGCTTTAGTTTGGCTTTTTTAATATGGAAAGGTGAAGTTTAATAATTTCTTGCACTTTGCCAGGCTTGTGCAGTACTATTACAAGAAGCCTAACACTTTTTTTAATTTGTTTTTATTTTATCGTTGAAAAGAAAGTTGTATCTGAGTTTTTATTATTTGAAAATGTCTTCCATCAGCCTTTCACCGCCCATCTCGTTGTCTCGAACGATGCATTTTCTTCGTTTTCGCTCGATTTCCATCTAATCATCGCTCTCTTGAAAACACTGATTGTAGCAAAGCTTTGCTAATTTTCAGTCGTAAAACCACACAAAATCACTCGGTAGCACCGCTGCATTCCGCATTTTCAACGTGGCGGCGGGGTGGCAGCTGTTTCCTCATCGCTGGCACGCTATTGGATGCCATATGAGATTGGGGGAGGAAGAGGGTGGAGGCGGAGGGAGGAGGAGATTTGAAATCGACACTGTATGTGAAAGCAGGCGTGTAATCATCGCAGTTTCAACGGTTCGATAACTAAACTGAATTAAGAGAGACAAAGAAATGTTCAAATAAAAAGAGCTGAAACTCTAAATTAAAAAAAAAAGAAAGAAAGAAAAGAAAACAATATTTAGAGAAAGTCAGCGACTCGTTTTGACCCTATTCAAAGCCTTGTAGCAACACAACAGACTCACTAAATAAATACAATAACAACTCCAAATAATAATATAAAAAACCGTTTTCACGCCTGTTTTAATTTTTTTTTTCTTCCGTTAAAATGTTTCGTTACGTATACAGGGTGCAACGCGATAGATATTATTTGATTTGCTATCACTATTCAGTACACTACAATGTTATTAGAGTTGGAATAATTCCATCACAAAGGAAAATACAAAAATAGCATCTAAAGTATTGTGCATTTAAAATATTATTGAAGATGATTTTTTTATTGAGATTCTATTACAGTGTATTGATTATAAATAAATAATTATATTTTTATTACTATACAGTATTCTAATTAATTCTTTCAGATGTTTTTTGAAAGCAACTTTTAATTTTTTAATTTGAATATTTTATCATTCTTAGTGTCTTATTACTGTACGCTACTCAATTGAAAAATCGATTGAGACGTTTTTGCAATTAATTCTAATAAATTTATTTTATTATTATTATAAAAATTCTTTTGAAGTTTACGAAAAATGTTTTTTTTTAAAGTTTTTCATAACAAATACTATGTTTTTTGCAACATCGATATTTAAAATTACTGTACCGTACTGTACATTGTATATAATTATCCTGTAGTCTCCGCGCGCTTTTGAGACCCTATTTTTCAAAAAAAAAAAATAATAATAATAAATAACAATTTCGAATGTAATTTGATATAAACTCCCTTGTAATGCATTTTTTAAATTTCCATCTTTAGGTATTTGTTTCAAGTTTTAAAGACTATCAAAATGCAATGAAAATAAGTGCCACACGGTTTCCTGTTAAAAGTGGAAGAAAATGTGAGGGACTCGTACAAGCAATCTTCATTTAAAAGGTCAGTAATGCACGAGTTTTATTTTATTATTAAATGGTTTTTGAAGGTCTATCTCATAAATATTTTTTTAAGTCATTTATAATCTTGCATACTGTGTTAGAATTTGTGGACACTATTTTTGATTATTATTGTTGTTATTTTATCTTTTTTTTTTTTTTTTGAGTAGTATTCCGTAGTCGTGATTTTCTAAAGTTACATACGGTAATTGTTACTTTAAAAAATTTTTAGTTTTTTTTTTTTAAATTTGTTGCGAGGTTCTATCTTAAAGCGAAGTGAGGCAAAATCACATTTTGCTTTTGTAGATTCGGAAATTGTTACGTTTCCTTTGGCGTTCTTTTTTTTTTCTTTTCGTAATAATTATTGTAAGTCTTCCACTGTCGTTATCTGTTATTACTGTTCTGTAACTTGTGTTAGTATTTAAGCCGGAACCTGATGCGAATTTTACTCTCGTCTGGGAAAACACTAAAAGTAACAATGATAAATGTCCATAAAAAAGCTTTTGGTTGTAATTACAATGAGAGCTAGTACAACCTAATATTAGCGAAGGTTTTAGCTAATAAAAATAAACTAGTAACTGAGAAAAAAAAATTGCATAACATTATTATCTAAAAAAAAAACTGTCGTAAGAGTAGGCACATTAGCAAACGTCTAATGCTAAGTTGTAATTAAAGTGTAGATGCACACCGGCACGCGCATGTGCAATTACGCAACAAGAGTGGCGAAAGCGTAATAAGTGAAATGTTAATGGAAGTTAGGTGAGGAAAGACATCCGCAGCTTGGCTCTCACGTTGCCATTACCATTGCAACTCCAACTTAAGTTCGACCGCGGAAATAAACTATTTCATTAAGTAAATTACACGAAAAGTGGAAAAAGTCATTAGGAGCGCAGTTGCATGCAAACCGAAAACGCGCATGCTCTTGCTGCGTACAGACATTAACAACTAATTGTATCGCGCTGGGAATTGGTACAACGGGCCACACGCATTTACACATTTCTGTAAGCTTTCATTTTTATAAACAGTAGCAATTTGGTATCGGCATTTGGAGAGAAGGAGGAAGTGGGCAAGGGGTGGTGGTGTTACGTAAATGGTCGGATTTGTGGAGTGGGTGGGAGGGTGTTGGTTGGATTCGAAGTTCAAATAGCAAAAACAACCGCTAATGCGTTTGGGCAAGCAGCACAGCATGTACTTTGGGTATCTCCCCATTCTTTCTTTGATTTATCACGCGACCAATGAGCATCGAGTGAAGAAAACAATTCGTCAACTGGAAAACTCAGCCATCCTTCTTATACTTCACCGCAAAGAACCACTTACATTATTATCTTTTTTATTTTATATATTTTTTTTTATATCAAACACACAAATCTGATAATTATCGTATGAAATGTGTCAGAATCGTTTTTTTTAAAAGCAAAATTACTGTAATTTTAATTTTTTTGGTTCAAAATCGAATTTTCAAGAGTAATAAGTTATTACGAATTTGTAACTACTGTTCGATATTTATTATTATAATCTTTAATTGCCGTATCTATTGATAGGGTTTAAGGCGAATTTCAAAAGTCATTACAGTATCCTCTTTTGATATTGTAAATTTGAAAGTTTGTGATGTTTTTCTTTTTGGATAGTAAATTTAAAATTATTTTTATTAATTGAATTCGAAAACATTAAATAGAACGAATTAAATTTACTTATTTATTTTTGAAATTAGTGATTTCGTTTTTAAAAATTCTAAATTTTGTTTTGCATTTCGAATTTTGATTCGCATTTGTATTGATTTAACTCTTACTCTAAAATATTGCCTAATGTGTTTTTAAAAAAATCAATAGGAAGAAATTCAACAAGGTAAAATAAAATTCTAATCGAGTTTGTAGTTAATGGTTTTCATTAGATAACTAATTTTTAGATTTAATTTTTTTTTTACTTTCAAATTTCATCGCAATGCGGTTTTCATTATGAAACCATCCTTCTCATGTACATTATGATCGTCGACTTTCTAATGTTACATGTATGAAATTTCCGAAAGCGGAACTGATAGTTAATTATGGCGCGCGGCAATATTTGTTCGTAGTGTCCGAGACTTGATTGGAAAAGAGAATTTGACGCCAGTGTTATTTATAAACACTAAACGAGTTTAATATTTGAACACAACATTGAACCAATACATAAAACATGAGTTGGAATAAATAAATGGAAACGTTAAAAGAAGACAAAAGAGGAGAATAAATCCATGATATAACATCGAGTGGGAGGAAAAGGGAGGGATGCCAAAAAAAAAAAAAATTGATTCAATTACATTTCGGTCCATGCTAATAATTTGCCAATTCACCGTCTCCATTTAATCCCACCCCCTCAAAAGCTCATTTGTATTCATAAGTTGTCCTGACCACCCAAACACAACAAGGCTTTTAATACATTTGGCTAATATCGACCCTCGAACTCTTCTCTTCATCCCTTTTCAACTTTTACGTCATTTCATTTGATTTCAGTTAACTCCGCCTACTCGCTAACTAGACATAAGCGGCGCTGTAGCGTTTAACGCTGCGTCAACGTACGAATAATAGCGGTGGCTAAGTCAAGGGCTCCTGAGGGATGCGAAAGGATACAAGAGCAATGAAGGAAGGATGGGATGATTGGGGGTGGGGGAAGGGGAGAGAGGATGGATGAGGGTAGATGAGAATCGAATACCGCGGTGTCGTGTGCTGAGAAAGGGATCATGCGGGGTAAGATAAAAGTTAAATTAAAAGATGGGAGGTCGTTTAACAAAGCGAGGACATGCGCACTTGCTTTAATATTGCTGCTCTGATCGATATCATCGATTTTGCTAATCGATGTGTGACGGAAATCTGTAGCTCGACAAATCTTTAATTGATTCGCTCAATTAAGAGTTTAGTGTCAGGTTTTAATTACGTTACTTGCCAGCTAAGTGTTTCGCTTCGATTATCTGGATTTTTTAGAATTAATTAATGAAATATGAGAGTACATTTTTATACAGTTATTACTTTATAGATTAATTTTTGATTGTCTGAAGATGATACGCGTTGATCAAATATAATGTAGGCTACAGTACTTATGAAAAGGTTTTGGTTTTTTTTAAAGTCTGAGTTTACTAGTGTTTTGATGAAAGGTATAGAGAGATACAAAATTTGAATATTTTTCGAATGTCAGTAGGCTACGGCGTAAATTATAAAAAAAAGTTTACGCAATTTACGTTTTTTTTTATATTTATTAAATTGGATGTATTAGATTAACCAGATTGATCTAGAAATTGCATAGTTTAACAATAATTAATTTATTAGACTTGTTTGGCGAAAGGATAATTATTAATACTGTATTTCATAAGGCTGAAACCCGTTTCAAGCAAACTTACCTGCAGTACTTTTATGCACTGCATGTTTCATTTCAAGTATACCGTCAGGGTGAAAATAATGTACAATACTTTTATCCAAGCCGAATGTATACAGTACTACGTTACAATTACTTGCTTTTTATTTTAAAGACAAAATTAATACTCGTATATGGACTAAATAACTGTAGTGGAAGGATTTAAATATAGTAAATAATCAGATACCGGTAAATTAACGGAATGTCAACATTTAATTTAAAAAAAAAAAAAAAATGACGTTGTTACCAATTAAAAATTATTATAAGAACATGGTTTTGTTATTTGCCATACATAATTAAATAATTTATAAAAATAATGGAAAAAATCAACATGAAATTACGGTATAATTTTATTTTTAGGAAAAACTGAACATTTTTTTCACTATTCTCTCATTTAGGGTAATGCAAGTAACGAAAAAAAATATATACTGGTATATTTATTATATTTTATTTATATAATGTACATTGTAAAAGATTTTTTTTTTTTATTTTTAAATTGAAAACTTAATTTTTTTTATTACGAGCTTATATATTTTTGGCAATTTTTTTGCCACAACCTCCTCTTTTACTTCATTTTAAAATCTTACTCAAACTGCATTTTGATTATCTCTAATCTTGAGAGATGACAAAAAATTTGATCTTGTATGTCTTTCCCTCTAGTGTTGTTGTTCGACTGAAAATTTGTACAATTTTTTTTTTCACAGTATCTAACACTCGATCGACAAAAGATTTCCGTTCTCTTTTTTTTTTTTCGTTTCTTTCTTTCTATTTTTTTTTTCTAATGCTGTCTATAAAAGTAAAAGAAACTAAAAAATAATTCGATTGTTTAAAAAGATTCTTTTTTCCGTTTTTCATTCCTTCATTCATCTCGCTCATCTTCAAAATGGTACTCAATTCTAACTCGTATTAGAATGACACATCGGACCATTATGGCTACTATTTTGTGTAAAGACACTTAAAAGGCGTCGCAATAATTTTGTTATTATGTTTAAGGTAAAATATGGAACTGGTTAAGGGTAATAAGTTTTTTTTATGTATTAAAAAACACACAATGCCATTATACACCCAAAAGAAAATAAAATTATTAAACAAAATATATTAAAAAGTACGTTAAAATCAGTCATATGTTTAATGGTATAACTGGTCGACATATAAATAAATGTAAATGATTTTGGGTACCGCAGTACAGTAGTTTTGAGCAGGTCAAGAATCCTCTAATGCCAGTAGAAAAAGTGGATGTTCAGCAAGTCTTTTATGGCGGATGACGCATCGGCGTATATAAAAAGTAGGCGAACGTTTATTCTTTTATTTTATAGCGTTTTAGGGGTGTTGTGATCTCATCTAAAAACAAAACCCTCTTCCATCTGCTTCTGTGGCGCCCTTTACCACCGACTCGAACGATAAATGATCATTTCTTTAAGTGGCAATAATTCACTATTGCGACGTCCAATGACATAGACCAATTAACTCTCATCTTTTTCTATCCTCCCCACACTCCTTCTTTTGCCACATACTAAACGCCCATTTCACTATAAATAAGACTCATCTTGATTGATAGCCCGGTGAGAAAAGTGGATAAAGAATATTTCCTAATTATGTTAAACGTTTAGTTGTGATTGCACACGTATTAAAAGAAAATAATAAATTCAAGATTTTCAACAGTTGAATTTTGCGGGTTTTTGATATAATAAATTATTCATTTGAAAATTAATAATTTACGATTTATTTTTAATTGTCAGAAAGTTGAAGGCTATAATATGAAAGAATTTTACATTCCGGTTTTTTTTTTATTTTTATCTTTATTTTATTCTGCATTATTAAAAATATTTTGTCATGTTTAATAAGAAGTGCAACATTCTTAGAACCATTTTGAGAATCAATCATTTCTCTATTTTATGTAATTTTATAAGGGAAAAACATTAAGTTTTGTTATTTTTTTTAAAACATTTTTAGTTGACCAATTTTCACTTTTCGTTTCGTTTTATTAGCATTTTATATTCGTGAGATATGAAAAATAAAAAAAAGAAGAAAGACGAAGAAAATCGATGTTCTGCATATCATGTATTTAAGATGCAGTTGTGTATAAAAGGCGGCAAAATGGTTGTAGGAAGTGATTCGGTAGTTGAAAAAGATTCTCTGTAATCCAATAACATCTTCCATCTTGAAGGGCAAATTTAAACGAATTTCTCATGCTCCACTTTGCACCCAATTTATGCTAATGAAGCTCCTCCTTCGATCTACCGTCAATGATGCGAAGATGTGAAAGTTTTTCGCGAGAAATGAAATGGAACGGAATGAAACGGCGAGCGAAGGATGTTAGGTACTGTGAAGGATGGAGAGATAGAAAGGGAAAAAGAGAGAAATCTAAGCAAGAAAAATGGCGAAGAATTTTAGATGCACAACAGCGAAAAATTCGCTTTTGCAGCCCATCGATTTTCACTGATTTTTTTTTTCCTTCTATCTTTTTCCTTCGTACTTTCCTTACTTATTTTATTTTTATTTATTTTATTTTTCGGTGTTGTTTTCGGTGCGAATTAAGCAGACGAAATCAGACCAACCAAAATGTTCGTATTTTCGTTTACTTTTTTTTTTCTTCTTCTTCTCCCTTTTCGCATTTTCACATTTTTTCGTAAAAAAAAAATTGTTGTTAGAATCAGCATAATAGCCTTTAAGCTAAAATTTGTCGCAGATCAAAAATTATATTAATTCGTTAACATCTTTAGAGTTTCTTTTTAAAATTTCTACAGTACCTACGTCGGTAGTAGGCGCTGACATATTCCCAAAAGGTGGAAACGCGAAACGCGTGTAAATATTTAATATGATTTACACCCATATTTAATCAATTATTTAAAAGAAAATTTTATAATCTATTTATTTGCATTTTTTTCTTATTTTTGATTGGAAGTTATTTAAATTTTATACAAAATTGATACCAAGTGCCTACCACCATTTTTTTTTCGAAGAAATTACAAAGTATCATATACAGTACTGATCATACACCAATAATTAATGAAATTTTGTATCTGCATTATAAGTTTTTTTTTAAATTTGAAAAATAAGAGGATGGAAAAAGAAAACCCCTAAAGCTTTTGCAAAATATTTGCATGTTTCAAATTAAATAGGCTACTTTTAGTTTATGAAAACCGAAATATAAAATTAAGGTTTTTTTTTTTTTAAATTTTTTAATTAATGCAGTGCTACAAATTACTACAAAAGTGTGATAACTACAAATTATTTTGAGTTTATTTATTTAAATATGAAATTGAAATAAGAGGGGCCAAAAAATCGTTTTTGATTCCGGTTTACGTGTAGTTCTTAATTTATTTTTTTTGATCGAAATTGTTTTCATTTCTCGCGTATTTTTTTTTTTTTTTAGTTTTATAAACGTGTTACTGTAATTGACTTTCGGATAATTAGAAACAATCTAACGCGTTTTCTAATACGCATAAGATTTAAGCGACAAATTCTTCTTCTGTCTCATTTAAATCAGCTTTATGACGTCATTCGCTGCTATTTGCAACTCACCATCTATCTAATTTCTTCCCGTGGCTAAATTACGTCTAAATATGACTAATTAACGTTGTTAATCAGTCATCGCGTAATAAACATTTTTAACTCGAAAGCGATTTCCTTCTTTAGCGTTTGGGCTAGCATCGCGCTTGCGCAGTTCGAGACGCTAACGCGATGAATCAGATGATGATAAGTTGCTCAATCGAGGCTTATCTTTTCTATATACAACTATTATTCTATCTAGGAGACATAAACAGAGCGCTATAGGCAACTGCAAGTCTCTTTTGATCCCTTGTGTAAACAAGACTTCCAATTAAGCTCTGATTAGAAGCACCTCTCTCTCTTTTTCGTTCTTTCGTTTGCTCTATCCTTCTTTCTTTCTTTAGAACGTCGACAACAGCTTTGCCTCGCGTCAAGATTAGCTTATTTAATTTTTCATCTCGCGGTCATTAATGAGCCAGTAATATATTTCTTACTTAGATTGAAAACGGCAGCAGCGCCGTCTAACACCTAACGCGCGCAACTTTATGACTCCAATTAGAAAAAATGATGGTGATTAGAGCGATTAAGAATAAAAACAGTCTGACGCAGAGGTTTTTTTTTAAATCTTTACATTGAGAACTAAAAAAAAAGAAAGACCATAGAAAAAAACCAATTGATATTATTATACATGTACGTTTATTAAAAATAAGCATCTTAAAAACGAAATATTATGCTTAACTAGTACAGTAGGGTCGCGTTAATCCGAACCCCCAGCGAACCGAAACCCCTTACAATCCGAACAACCTTCAACCTTCCTTC
>JAQGAZ010001861.1:0-23497 GCA_034692225.1 Polydesmus complanatus | reverse complement strand
CTATTTGGAAACAAAAACCATTTACAAGCCCAATGCGCCTTTATACGGGGGCGCCTCTACTCGGAAAATCCCGGTACGGGTACAAAATAGTGGTTCGGGATGGCAGTATCTTCAATATTTACATACTGTAGTTTTCTATGGTAGCAATCAATGCTTAGCGAAGTCTGGGTGTATTGAAAAAAGGTTCTTATGGAAACCCAATTAAAAAAATAAAAAAAACTTGATCCAATGGACAGCATTCCCAAGAAATGCAAACTTATGTAAGCCTACTGCAGGTATACATGTACTGTAAAGTATTCCTATCTATATCCTATACCCTTTAAAAATAAAATCTTCAAAAATATAGTTTTAAAAAATGGATCCCCATAATCAATGTTAATGTTAATGTTTTTAAAAAAAATTCAAAAAATAAATACTGTATTCAAAAACTGGACATATGTAACCGCACCAATTAAAAAAGAAAACTCGATAACGCCTACTAAAATTGAATAACTGATTAACTGTTTTCAAATTGTATAATAATTACTAGTAAGCTTAATACAAAACAAACATTGTCAAAGCAATTTCATTTTATTGCTACGGCTTATTTCAAAAATGCATTAAAAATTAATGAAATTATTTTCTTTAATATGAGAAGCTAAACTCGCCATCTAATCGTTGTATCTGTACAGCTGGAAGCCTTGTTTTTAGTATTCCGTTCGGCATTGCATAGCAACAAGTGCATTTTCGCGTTGGGTTCAGCAAACAGAACGTTGTCCCGACATTTCTAATCTTTCGATAAAGAGAGCTTCGACAAATAAGGAAAAATAAAAATTAAAGGCTTGCAGTGTAATCGCGACGCAGATATATTTATTGTCCTCGAGAATTTTGTGAACCACCCACATATCATTTTCAAAGGCAATCGCGCACAAACAAATAAAAAAAAAAAAAAAAACAACAGTTTTACTGTAGAGTGGCCAGACTTTCCATGTCTATATGGACGGTTTCTCACCCTTTTCGTTAAGCGATTTAGCCTATACCGATACTGTTCAAGTAAAAAATGTGTAAAAAAAAATTAAATTATATTTTATTCTTTTTGGATGTAAATATTCATTTTGGAATTACAGTATTATCATTCTACAATAAACGATAATAATTATTAAATGGCAAATCACCTGCAACAATACTGAACTTTTTTAAAAAAAATTTCGGTAGCAATTACATTCCTTTAACAAATAAAAAAAAAAACCCACCACACTAATAAGAAACTACGTATTTTGAAAAAAAAAAAAAAAAAAAAATGGAAAAGCCATCACCACATGCGAAACCAGCATTGCCCACAAAACAAATCCAACTTTGCTGTTAAAGTTTTCAATAAATTGAAATAAAAACCTCGAAGTTACTCCAGAATTAAGAGCGCGACGTGTTGGTAACTGTCAACAAATCCAAATACTGTAACTATACTGTACATTGTATTAGGGGAGCGGGGGAGGGAGAATGTGAGTTAGTAATACTGTATGGAGTCTAGACTATTAGAGGGTTGGCAACTTTGTGCAGAACACCGCCCAATTAACAACTACTGGTAATAATAATAATAAAATTAATCTTCTTTTTCTATTTTTAAAAAAAGCAACATAATTTTGCAGTACAGAATAAATTATAAATACTGCAGAACTGGGAACCGAAGTAAACTGTATAGTGACACTGAATAAAATTATACAATAATAATTATTATTAATCAAGCGAATTTAATAAATAAAATTTTATTGAAATGGCATCAAATCGTTCAATTCGAACTAAATTTTAAATCACGGTTCATTTTTGCCTATATGGTATTATAGTCGATGTAACTTTAAATCCTAAACTATTCTATTCAAATGACAAGTTCCGACATAGCAGCGGGATATAATCAGGGACTTTCAACTTAATTATTTAATAGCCCTATTCGATAATTATTAATAGATGGGGAAATAACCATGTTTTAAGCGGCTTCACGCATTACAATAATATTTGCTAGGCAAGAACTATCTATGATGTACCAAAGTAGACAAAAATAAAAATCATCGATCAAATTAATTACTGTAGTACTGTATGGAGGTTCCATATACCCGATTGGTTGTACTGTACAATATTTTGATACAATGTGTGTCGTACACATTCGCGCTCCTTCAAACGACCATAAAAATTAATGTGTAGAGCCTACAGAAGACCAAGATTCTTATTTTGTCCACTAAGGCGCGTCATACATCTAACATAATAATTATTTTGTCCATCACAACAACATGAGTGAAATCGCCTCTACATGCTTTGACGAGCGCAGTAAATCATTGACTGCACTACACCCTTCTCCCCCCATCTTTCTTATTCTTCCTCCTCAACTTTCTCCTTTTCCACCGAAAGGTCAGTTTTAAACTTCCTCTCTTCAAACAAGGGACCACGTAAACTCATTTCAAAGTCGAATTCCATTTCTAAACACCATAGTTGACTGTACCTCGACCTACCGGTAGGTGGGAACCCAAAAAAAGCCAGCAAATAAAATTATTCTTTATCTCATGGAACAATTATTATATCAACAAGTGGCAGACGTCAACGGTGAAAATAATATTACCGGTATTAAATAAAATTAATGGTTTAAAAAAATTGAGTTAAAAGTGAAGGAATTAAAGTAGAAAAATATACTGTGTTTTGTGAATATTTTGTTAAAAACAAGATATCGAGTTTTCCTTTTTAAATTAAAAAAATTATTAATTACTACCTCAAATAATTAACTAAAATAAAAAAAAATAATAATTCGCCATTAAGCAAAAAAATAAAGATTTTTATGATCTTGCTTATAGGGTACACAATGTACTGTAATAGAATAAAAGTGGATAAACGATAAATCGAGGTTCAAGAAACTTTCCCACTTAATCCTAAATATCCATCAAGAAAAACCACAAATTAATAAATAATTTCCTAATAATGAATTCCCTCACGTCTCGCAATAAGAAATGAGCAATGTCGTTTGACCACCACTGCTGCAACAGCGGCGTCATTTCTCCGAAGCGCAGGTGGGGAAAACTACGCTTCCTGTCGTTGACCACGCCCCCCTCGGCTTACAAAAAGATCCTCGGTGGCAAATGACGATCCGGGTCAGGATGGCGAACGAGACCGAGGACTATCGGATCACGTCATCGTCACGTGAAGCCTCTGCACAACGATGGCGGCGGTTCACCTTACCGTACCTCCTCCGCCTCCAACGCAAACCTTCCCCTCGCGGATTGAAATACACTACCGTACCTGAGAAGAATCCGGGACAAGCTCGAACCAATCACCTACCACTACCAATTACCAGCCCATTACAATTATTATTCCTCATTGTTTAAAAAACAAAAATGTTACGAGCCACTTGCGAAAATGTTAAAAGTCGCAATGCAAATAAACACACGCACAATACACATACCGAATGAATATAGTACAATTTCCTTAGCCCCGAAATGTGCGTAGCAGCGTACGACATTTTTTACCTGTAATTTTCAAGTTAAAGAATGTCTCATTCCACCGCATCCTCAATCATAATAATAATAAAATTCTCCCCAGTCTACGACCCATTTCAATTAAATTAAAACGCTAATTAAAAGGATATTAAAAAAAAGGTGTAAAAATGTACTTACGAAATGCCAGAGTTGAGGCTATGGACAAATAAGATTGTGCGTAGCACGAGGACCGGTGGAATTAGAACCGAGCCGTGGAAATGTACGCTAATGGCGCTTAGCCTCGTCCAACGCCTCGCGTTATCTATCGTAGTTGCAGAAGAAGAAGCCTAAGCTGTTGGCGGATGTCGTTTCCTCCTCTTCCCGCCTTCCTCGATGGCGACGATGAGGCCACGCCAACACCACACTCTCACGCGCGGTTTGGACTCGCTACTCTCGCCGCGGCGAAATTGGCGACCTCGCTTACTCGATGAACGAAACAATGGTAAGACGCGCGCGTTTAATTAATTGTATCAATTAGATCAATGGAACGAAAAACGTCGTCGTGTACTGCGATGAGACAAAAGAGACGTGGTTGCACGCTGCTGCTGCTGTTGTTCTCCAACGAAGATGGCGCTACTTCTTCTTCCTCGACGATGATGCGGGTCTCCTTTTGGCTTCGAGCAGGAAGTTGATGACGCTCGCCTACCTTCGACAAGCACCGCTTTCCCACTACAAAGCGCGCCTCGCCGCGGGGAGTAATCGAACTAAATAATATTATCGCGATATAATCGATTGTATTGGAGTAGAAAAATAATGCTCGTTTTAAGTCATCGATTATGTTATCGTAATCGATTAGTTAAAATGACCGCGCGCATGCTCTATCTTTCAAATAGCTTTCTCTTTGAAGCGACCAATGGTGAAGGGAGTGATGTAGCCCTATGGAGGGCTTGCGTTACTCCCTACGGAAGGTGCGTATAGGAAGGAGGCAGGAAAAGTATGGTCATTGGAATTGTCATCGTCTTATTGTATTATTTTATGAAACAATGGCGATGCTATTTGTGGAATTCAGTTGGGGTTTGTTTGTTTTTTTGCACAAAATTTTTTTCTATAGAGACGAAACCGGTCACGTTGAGATGGCGCGAATTGGACACCGACGCCACGTTTTATTCCATATAGTTATTGTGGAAGTTGTAAATTACAGAATTAAATATGAGCAATGAAAAACGATCGCGGTTTTGATTTCTTTGCGATTTCGTTGGACGGAAAGCTTGTCGATGACGATGTTTTGATGATCTAATATAAATGGCTGTGAAATTGATGAACAGCTGGTGCTGTCGAAGGTCAATGCTTTATGGGCTTTCCGTTTGTAACTCGGCGCGCTTAGGAAAGCCCTAATTGTTGTTGTTCTCCGTTTGGGCGGTGTAATTGTTGCAATATTATTATACTGTATTTACGAACTAAACCTATTGACAATTGCTTAATAACTTTTAAGAGACTCGATGGAAGAACTGAATTACTTACAGCGACCGGAAATTAAGGCGATGAGCGTTATGGAAGTTTACTTTCATTCGCGCGCGAAACGGTAGATGGCGCCATCTCTGTTTCAAACGCCCCCCCCCCCCCCCCCCCCCCACACACGGCGAATGGGAGCCGCATTTTTTAAAAATTGAATAAAAGAAATCAATAATTTCCTATTTTTCCCCACATACAAAAGCGTGGTATTTCTTTTTAAAATTAATTTCTTAAATAACAATTTACAAATAAAAAGAATTATACGTTTTGTTAAAATTTTACCTATTTTCGTCTTTTATGACTATTAATTTAGAATTTCTAAATTATTGATTTTATACCGAAAAAATTGATTAAAATAATTAAGATTACTTAATTAATTTATTCTTGTCAAGCCTTTTATTGAAAAATATCTGTTCGTTTTGAATAGCAGTTTCAATTTTTATTATCACAATTCTAAAAATTGATAAATAAATTTCCTTTAAAAAATTAAATTTGTATTAATACCTAATAATTAATCATAATTATCAAAAAATGTAGTGATTAATACTTTGAAAGTTTGAATTTTGGCTAAATTTCCAAGTTCAAATACAGTACCGGTACTCAATTTATACCCATCATTTTTTCAAAACTGTTTTTAAACGGTTTTCAAGCAGGCTTGAGGTTGCGGAATGTCTTTTCCGTGAAGTTTGACTCCTTCTTCCATAATCTTCTCGATCTCTTCCACGGTTCTTGGCACTTGCGTGAGTAATTCGGCTCCGTCCGAAGTCACCGCTACATTATCCTCGATGCGAACTCCCCCAAATCCTCGGAATCTCTGTAGAACTTCAGGAACTATAAATCGAGCCTGACTCGGATTGGCTAAGGCTTGATCCAGCAACTAATAAACACGCAAAGAATGTCATTAGCAATTACATTTTTTGGTATACTGTATTAAGCGTCGCGTTTCTATTTTCAAAACTTACGACGTTAATAAAATAAAGACCAGGTTCGACCGTGATGACCATTCCTGGAAGAAGAGTTCGAGTGGTCCTAAGACTTTTAAAACCGGGCTCATTCGGTCTGGGTGGGCATCCCTACTCAACATAATTATACGTATAATAAAGAAAAGTACATACAATTAATCGAGCTTACTTCAAGATATCCTCCCACATCATGCGTATCGCACCCCAAGAAATGTCCCAGGCCATGAGGCATGAAAACAGCAGCAAGATCGGCCGCCATCATTTCGTCCACGTTGCCTTTCAAAATTCCCATCTTTACCAAGTCTTCCAAAATCACTTTGTAAGCCAAACGATGCATTTCCAACCACGTTACATCTAATTTTAACAATTAAAGTACCGTATTAACTTTCATTGAAAATAAACAAAAACCTTAAAAGTCATGAAATAATGCTAAACTCGACAAAAGTTTTAGAACGTTATCGGATGCATTTAAAATCAAAATTTTGCACATGTAAAAACTCACTGGGTTTCATTTGGCCAATTACAGCTCGATTGGCTCTCAAAACGGCTTCGTAGACGGCTTTTTGGTCCGGAGTAAATTTTCCATTTGCGGGAAATGAGCAGGTGATATCAGAGCAGTAGCAATTGTACTCGCAACCCATATCGAACAAACTGTGTCCAAAATTAATATAAAGTATAATTAACAGACACAGTATTATTTTCAATAAAAATCATTCAAATCTCAATGTTTCTTTAAAGTGTTTCATTTTAAATTTGACAAAGAAACGTGTGTTAAAGACAGAGTTGAAGTGCTCTGTGAAAAACAGTTAAGCACTATTGTTTATACCTAGTAACTAATTAACTCTACGGTCCTTCAAAAGACCATACATCAATTGAGTAAACCTTTTCAATAATATCTTAGATTAAACAACACTTGATGTTTTCCCGATGTCTTAAAAATTCAATATGACCCATAAAACTGGTAAAAGATTATTATTTTCAAACCTTACCACATATCTCCGTCTTGAATGCCACTACTGTTTGGAGCTCCTGCATGTCCATAATGCAAAACACCGCTATTTTCTCCGCTGCAAGTAAATTCGGTAATTCAAAAATCTTATTACAGTATTTAAAAAATTAAAACATACCTGCCGCAAATGCAGGTGTAACTCAAATGCCGACATCCGCCAAAAAAGTAGCAATAGTGGTAAAAAATGCTGTCATTTTCAACATCAAACAAAAAATCAGTATAAATTTTGATAAAATAAGTTGCAGTTTATTGATTACCTCTCCAATTGATATTCTTTCATTCCTGGACGAATTCGTTTCATCACCTCTTTATGCGCTTCACTGCTAACTTTGTTTGTGTATCTAAGAACATCCAACTCCGCTGGACTCTTGAAGACACGGCTATTAAAAAAAATCGGATTAGTTGTAATTCCAATTATCAATTTTAATGAAAATACCTTTCGGAAATGACGGGATGCAAAAGTACGGTGTCCACTTTAAATCTACAAATTACAAACAAATGTTTATTAAAAAGTTTTTAAAAATATTTATTTGCAATTATTGATTTACTCTGAAATTCCATCGAATGCAGCAGGTCGACTCATCAAACCACTGTCCGAATTCAATCCGTTCTAAAATAAAGAAAAATAATAGTTATTAAAATCTTAATTTTTTTTTTTTAAAAAAAAGAATGTTTTACTACCAGAAGATATAGAAGAGGCACTTTCTTGTTTTTGAAAACATCTTTAATCTAAATAATATATTATTTGCATTTTTTAGTTTCAATCAAAATTAATCAATAAAATTATTGTAACACTTCACGGTAATAATAAATCAATAGTTCCAATAGTTTTCAAGTTAATTTTTTTTAAAACTAAAGTAATAATTTCAAAAAATAAAATAATTCTGTAATTTAAAACTTAATAAAATTCGAAACTATCATTACTTTAGTAAATTATCTTTTTAAATCAGTTCCTGGTTCTAATTGATCATTATGCAGGCCATTTTTTTATTTTTATTTGTAGCCAAACATCTCAGAACGAGATAAATGGATGACTAATGGTCATGCCATATAAATGATGCATACATTAATCATATAACAGGAGCTTAAAAATTGCTCTAAACACTATGAAAAACATGTTAATGTTTTCTTGAAAATAATTTAAACAAATTATTGAATGGCACCCTTAATCATTAGTTTGGTGACATTGATACAATTGTGCATGAATACCAGTGCTAATGCATTAAAAATTACCTCATCCGCAAAATATACTTCGTCAACTGCATATTTTTTTCTAATTTCTTCAGCAGAATGAATGCTAAAATAAAATAATTTCCAATGAATGCCAGACTATAGTAAGTTAATTTTTTCATTTTGTTGGTGAAATAATTTATGCTTTACTTAAAAATTGTAAAAATTAAAAACAAAAAATTCAGATGAAAATTATTATTACTTTCCACCCCAAATGGCGTAGGAGTCAGGGAGTCTCGGCGGGAAGAGAATGGCCGCTCCGGTCACCACATCGATGGCTCCGTAGTAGTCGGGTTCCTCCACCCCAAAAGCCCAATGGAAAAAAGACTCCTGTCTGAACAATGGTTCGGCATCGGTGCAGAATCTTTTGGCGGTTTCTCCTCCCTGCAGCAGAATGTGCGGGTTGTGCGGTTCGGAGACGGCGGGCTTGCCTTGCGCCTTGACGAAGCGTTCCAACAACCGGCGACGATTGTCCGCGTGAAGACTCTTTGGAATGCTCAGAGTCTGATTTCCGCGGCAGAATTCAGGTCTGTTTCGTAATCGATTCCCAAAATATAAAAACAAAAGTGAAATTCCTTCGCCTTATCAAGTTATCGTAGTTGATTTAGTGGAAAAATTTGATAACTTGACATTTTGATGGTCAATCAAGATAAATTAGTAAAAATTAAAAAAAAAAACTTAAAAAAATAGGGCGTTACCTAAACCAATAATAATATAATAAACTAATTTAATTCTTCAATTTAATTACTAAATTAATTGTTGTAAATTTTTTTGAAAAAAAAAAAATACTTTGAAATTGACAAACTTTTTGTTGTGACAATTCCACCTGTCAGCTGACGCATTTAAACTGTTCAGCGACAACGTTCAACTGATATTGCAATTTCATGCTTTGTAATTTATAAATAAGATATTAGTAAACATCAAGTACATCAAAATATAAGAATAAAACTTGGAAATATTGAAATATTTCGACTTACACAGCGCGAAAAATTCCGGATGCCATTCTAATCTCTAAACTCGTATTTATGTTAGAAAGTAAATCAAGCACAATCGGTGATGTCACGTTGCTTGGTTTGTGCGGTATTTACATCCAATTAATTAAGCTAGTAATTTAAATAATAAAGTAAAATTTTCTATACGAATTATAGCAAATAAGTATTTAAAAATAAAATATTCAAATAATTTACATTTGAAAGTATTCTTTTGTATTAAATAAAAATAATAAAAAGTCTAAAATGCACTACTAGGTGGGCTCTTTTTCATAACAAAAATTCAAAATGAAGTGTAGAATATAAACATATCGGTCCTTCATGATAAGCCAGTTCAAGATGTACACGTAATTTTAAGTTTAGTAATAAGCATATGATGCAATTATTCGTATTTAAAACAGAATTTTAGTAGCAAATTGTTTAATATAGTAAAAAAAATGGCAGAGATTCGCGAATGGTTCTATTCTTTACCGATATTTACGCGATATTGGTTTGCTCTTTCGGTGATCATCCCGTTGCTGGCCCGATTTCATCTCGTACATCCCTACTACTTGCTCCTCAATTCGCATCTTGTATTCAGTAAATTTCAAGTAAGGTTCTAATTAATATTAAATCTATGCCCCTGTTACTATCAAACTTTATATTTACAGATATGGAGGTTAGCCACGGCGCTATTCTACTACCCCCTCACTTCAGGAGCTGGTTTCAGATTCCTAACAAATTTATACTTTCTTTATAATTACTCTATTAAACTTGAAAATGGTAAGATAGTCATCATAGTTAAATATTTCATTAACAAAAAGAGTGTTAAAAAATCTTTTTTTAAAGGATTATTTGGCGGAAGACCAGCCGAATACGGTTTCCTTTTGCTCTTCTCATGGATTTGTCTTGTGGTTTGTATTTAACGTTTTAAAATTGGTAAAAATAAATTTGTTAAGATGTGTATTTTTTATTCTAGATTGTCGGTCTACTAGCGGATTTAGTGGTAAACAATTGATAAATTTCGATCAAGAAAGGCATTAACCTACAGTAATCGATTCGCATTTTAGATTCTTATGGATTCGATGGTTATGGTGGTGATTTACATCTGGTGCCAGTTAAATCAGGATGTGGTGGTCACTTTCTGGTTTGGAACTCAATTTAAGGTAATTAATTATAATTATTGTTACAAACATTTAAACTAGATCTAAACCAACAAAAAGAAACAAATAATAACCACCACTCCGCACACGTCGAAACCAAAACGCACTCCACCAAATTTGGTGATCAACAAGTGTCAAATCCCAACTTAATTATATCTTCACACTTGATAAATTTCCTATAAATTTTTCAAATATTTTTGTTAATTAATAGGCTATGTACCTGCCATGGGTTGTGACTGTTTTTGAATTTGTATTATCAGGAGCGTAAGTAAACTAATAATTATTTGTAAAGAACTAATTATCTACTATAATTATTGTATATTATTTGATACCCCAGGTTCATGCCTCAATTAGCCGGAATCTTAGTTGGTCATCTCTACTATTTCTTGCAATACAAATATCCCGTTGATTTCAACGGCCCTGATCTCCTTCAAACACCCCAATTCATGTATGCGTTCTTTTTTTGTAAATGCCTCTACTGTATTATCATTATTACTAACTGTTGTACTAAATTATGTAGGTACAATTGGTTTCCGAACCAACGAGTAGTGGGGGGAATGCAAGGAAACAGTCGCAGAGCCCCGGCCGACCAACCTCAAGCCCCAGCTGCAAGAAGAGGACACAACTGGGGAACGGGAAACGTTTTAGGATAGTGATTGATATTGAATAAATTTTCAGGGTTGCGTTGTTTTTTTTTTTTTTTTTTTTAATTAAAATGTCTGCGAAAATAAACGCAAGTTTGACTTATATTTTAAAAAATGGAAAACTGTTTCTTTGTTGTGCATTATACATATTTAAATTAAAATATAAAATTGGTCTTAATTTCGCTTTAAATTCCATCTTAAATCTTTTTAATTATCAAACCTTTCGCAAGCTTGTAAGGCTATAATTTCAAGACTACAGTACAGTATAATAGAGAATAAGGAAAATTAAAGGTCGTAATTTTCTATCAAACTACAAGTACATATTGTTAAATTTGGTTATGATGCACGACTAAAACTTTCAGTTCACTGCTTTTGTCAAGATTTCAATACCAGATTTAACTTCTTGTAGTGAAAACAACACGAGCTAAAATAATTAAATAAAACTTTTCAAATTATACTTGAATTAAATAACATCCAAAAACGCGATCTTTAAACATGAAATCGATCAAATTCAACAAGAGTTAATAAAAAAAAAGTTTTATTAACCTTTCGGCAGACCACTCAACTTGGAAAATAATTATAAGACTGGCCGATAATTTGTTAAGAATAATCATACCGCATGAAATGCGATTAAAACTCATTGAAAAGACTAAACAAAAGCTCAAATTTCTACTTTTTTCTTTCATATTAAAAACATTGTTTTCCAAATGTATTTTAAATAAATCCACGACGGCACGAATATTATTGTAAAGTGCAACATCAGATTTTTTCAAGAAAACCGAAACATTTGTGAAAGGTAAAACGAAACAAAAAAATAAAAAGGAATGAAGTTGTACCTTCAAAATGGCTGAACTGTCAGCTGACATCATTATGTTTATATACAAAGATGCGAAATGAGAGGAAAGAAAATATTTATCGCCTTCCACGACCTCTGCCTCGTCCTACAAAAAAACGTCAATTAATAAAAATACAAAAAAATCAAACGTAATTATTGAAAATACCGCCTCGTCCTCTTCCACGAGATCTTCCGCGACCTCGGCCGGCAGCTCCGCCTGAAATATAAACGTAGCAAAATTTAAAACTACTCAAAAGCAAACTCAAACGTTATTACCACCAGAATCCTTCTTCTTGGCTTTGGCTTTAGGTGCGTCGTCGATCAGGAGAGTTTCGAGAGGGAGACTGTCTGGGAGAATAAAATAACGAATGTTGTTGCCTCTGATACTTAGCGTGTCCAGTTGAACCGGGTCCCGATTTCTCATCGTCATTTTTACGGTCCTTAAATGAGTGTTCATGGCAACGTCCACACCTTAATTAACATACAACTTTTATTATTGAATAACCTGGCTAAACATTTGAAAAATGAACGGCACATGTAGTACTACAAGTCATTATTCTGTACAATTACTTTGAATAAATGATTTAATATTAATTGCTCTTACCGACTATCGTTCCGTGAACTTGTGTTCCATTCTTTAACTCTATTGTCACCGTTTCATGACTTAGCTTCATTAAAAACCTGTAAAAACACCAAACATAATTTTCTTAAAAGCCGTACATTTTATAAGACGCACCGGGTACGCCGAGACCACGACGGTTTAAATATATTATTCATCGCTTAATAACCACTCAATATATCGTACAATTCAATATTTATCCTTAACTAATTATAAAAATTAAATTTTTTTAATTATTTACCTTACTAGCTTCATGATGAATGCGGATTAAAATGTCGCTACAAAGTTCACCCATTCAACGCATAACAAACGTTGAAATTCGTAAAATGGCGGACAAAGACATAACAGACGAAAAACACTCCGTAGTGTAGTGACGTCATGATGTATTGACTACGTCACATACATTTTGTTTACATCGGAAGTCTGTCTCGACTCGGAATAATTTTTTAAAAAAAGTTTTAAAAATATCGAAGAAAGCTTGTTGTATAATCAGCCATGTATATAATATGATTTAATTACAATAAATTTTATTTAAAAAAAAAATCACAACTCGGTTTTTAAAACAGTAAATCGTTTGAGTCATATTCTTCGATTCTCGAAATTATTTTATGACATTGTATAAAATGCAAAATGATTGTATCAAATTAATAATTGCTAATTAGAAAAACATTCAGTTTTTCAAACACTATATTTAATATAAGACTTCTTTAAAAGAAAATTTCTACCCTAGCAAAACATTATACTGTAAACATTTTACAAGTAATATCTAGCAAAGCCAACCATCAATTTTGGCACATTAATTAATTATTACTATACGTATTTATATAAACTACAACGACTTATTTCATAATAATAATCGCTCTACAAATAGTTAAATACGACAATTTAAAAATTAATAACAAAGAATACATATCGCATAAAAGAAATGAATCATAAGGACACACGGATGAATTTGTTTTGAAAAAATGTCATCGAATGAGCTACCTTAATGTATAATAAGAGCAATTAATGTCTGCATGACTATTATAATTATTAAATACATAACTGTAGTGTAACTGACATGAGAGAGAGAGAGAATGAGCTAACATAAACAGCTGGAATCCTGAGGATTTGGATCGTCATCCGCTCGAACTTTGAACGACTCGTCTTTGGCCGCGTCCAATTCCCATTTCGATCGGTTGTGGTCGATCAACTGTTTCGCAATGTCCGCAAACATTTCATCCACTCCATTCCCATTCTTACACGACGTCTTGTACACCGAACTTACCAGGTTGTGGCATTGCTCGCAGAACACTTCGATGTCGGCGTCGGTGATGCTGATACGGTTGGTCAGGTCGATCTTATTCCCGCACAAAAATATCTTGGCGTTCTCCGCATACGTTACCACATCCAACATGTGTTGAGACAGAATATTAAAAGAGTCGGGGTTATCGAAGCTAAACACTAAAATCGCAGCCTCGGCAAATTTATAATAGCTGCTGGTGATCGACGCCACTCTTTCCATTCCACCCGTATCCCATAATTGAAGCTACAAAAATATAATTGAAAAAATCCCATTAATTAAAAATTCTTAAAATATTATTATAAATGATATTAAACCCTTATTTTGTCGCAAGAATAATTTAAGAGTAACAAACCAAAAACTACATAATTATTTTTAATACGGTCATTTGAAGATTCTAGCAAATAAATTAAATCCTCAATTCATTCAAAATTTGAAAGATTAGTCAATTTTTACAGATAATTTAAGAGTACATGTATTTGAAATTTTACTATAGTTCTGCTAAAGCATTTCTTAATTATTACCCTTAAAGCACTTTGAAAAGTGCTCAAGAACGTCTCGAAATAAAACTTTACTGGCATCGCGGTTTCTTCATTAATTTTTCAAAAGGTTTGCTAACGGTAGCCATATAAATAATGCAATAATTATATTATTAACAGCGCCTTGGGGACAAATATGCTCACCTTAACGACTTTGTCGTTCAATTTATAAGCTTTTTCGTAATGGTCTAAACCCAAAGTTGAGGCTCGATCGGTGGCTGTGATGAAAGTATTCGTGGTGAACCGACGAAATAGCGAACTTTTGCCCACGCCGTACTCCCCGCACAAAATCACCTTCTGCTCAGGACATCTGGTCGACGCCATCCTTCTCAATCGTTACAATCTTCGACAAACGAGCTAATTAACTTCACCAATAACTACAATAAAACACAAAAATTAGATAAAATAATTACGGGAGGTTAGAAAAAACAAGTAGTGCAAGACCTTGACAAATCATCATCATATGACTTGCAACCCAAAACTCCACATTTTCAAACCCAAATAAATCTAATTTTAGATTAAAAGTAAACTTCTGCACTTACATCAGCCTTTGAACAGGAGAATTCAATGCCATTTTTTATCAAGTTTAACAATGAAAACAGATCGAAACATTTATCAATCGATTAAAAAAGCCGAAGATTACACCGCTCTATCGAATATTTGGCAAGTCTTAAAAAACGGTACGCACCGCGCATGCGCGTAGAGCAATTTTAAGGAGTTTGCGGACGATACGTTTTTACGCACGCATGACATTAAACTACTTGCGAATAGTCTACGATACTCTAACCAAAGTCTATGCGCAAGGATAAAAAAAGCTCACTCTTGGGGGCGAAAAAGAATTTGCGCAAACATTAATTTTACCAGAAATTATTTAATTTTTTATTAAATTACAATTATTCGTCACAAAAATACTTAACGTTTTAAAATAATAGGCATTCGATCATTAATTATTATAGCGTTCATAGCAATAATTTAAGAAATGGCGGGGGATTGTTTACGTGCTGCTTTTCAAATTAGTTGCATCATGTACTTTTTGTATCGCAATTGACTAAGTTGAAAGGCACCGTCTCTACTTATGAGGCATTATAATTATTTACATGGCAAGATGAACTAACAATCGAAGGGCAATACAATTAATTAGGAACTATTTACGTTTATAAAAACAGTATTAAGTTAGGTCTACAAAATGACAGTAAATCTTGGGCTTTGGCTCTTTACTGTTGCTTTGCATTTAATTACGCATTCTTTCATTGTCATTTTCTTTCCTTCGTGAGTCGCCTAGATTCAAATTAAACATTAATGTAGTTAATTGATAATAATTATTGCCTAAATTATATACCATACCTTTTTCTTACAATTATGAATATTTATCTGATAATAATTATTAATCGCTATCCGAAGGAGGTTTCTTGTGCATGTCCGCGAAATCTTTAACTTTTTTCCATAGCTCTTTGGGTTCGTTCACTTGAGGAATCTGTACACGTAAAACATACAAGTGTTTATAAAATTAAATCTTGGTTTAATAAGTCATACGGGTAAATCATACGTTATAGTTTTGACAGACGTAAATTCCAGCGTACACTCCCAAACTAAACGTTACCTATTAGTTTTGAATTTAAAAAAAAATAAATCATTAGATACATCGGATACATAAACGATCATAACAAAACGTTAGCTACTGAAAATTACAAACAAAAAACTGCGAATTTGTTAACAATTCATGAAAACATGGAGAATGTGCTTACAAGTCCACCTACTAATAAGTGCATCGTGATGAGAAATACCAGAAAAATATTATAAACAAAGGCAAAAACCATTCTTAATTAGGTTTTCAACTTATGCGAAGAATGCGATTGAAGAAAAAATAATCGGCACATATCCTTGAATTTATAAATAGAACAAATACACGAGTTTATCATCTCACCAAAAACTTTAACATGATGAAGTTTTGCCAAAGAACGTCAGCTGATCGCCTGCTCGTAAAAATTTCACATTTAAAAACTATTTCTATTTATAAAAATTATTCATAAGCATAATCTACTTACACACTTTTTTCCAGACGCTCTTTAAAGCAACTAGATGTAATTAAAAATCACGGCAATTGCACGGATTTCACCAAATTGCAACAGAAATTTTTGATAAAAGATAACAGAAGCTTAAAAACGTAGCACATGACGCTAAAACACAGCGCCATCTATTGTCCGTTTATTCTTTAAAATATCCCCGCTATAGTTAAAAAAATACTAATAAATTTTTTAAAATGTTAAAAATTATTTTATGAATATTACAAATTTTTTAAAAAATATATTGATTTTAATTTTTAATTTTATAAACCAAAAATTTATTTTTTTTAAAAAAAAATAATTTGCGCATGCGTGTTTAGGTGCAGACTTTCAAAAAGATGTCTCCGATTTTTATTAAAGATTTTACCTGGAATCAAACAGAAAATGACGTTTATATCACAGTGCGCGTTCCTGGAATAACGCTGGTTAATTCGGATTTATTGGTGACTGATAAATATATCAAGGTGAGTGAGAATTAAGAGATTTTTTAAAATACCTGTACTGTAGTCAGATTCAGCGTCGTTGCTAGGCAACGGAAAGCAAAAAAAAAAAAAATCAGCTGGCTTATGACGTCACCATTTTAGCCGCCAATTTCCGAATCACCGTACATGTAATAACTCCTTATTTTGACATCAATTTTAATCGTTTAGATCAACTGTAGACCGTACATTTGGGAAATATTTTTGCGAAATGAGATAAATAGCTCAAAAAACACGGCAAAAATAAATGTAGGAAATTCCACCGTTGTTTTTCATTTGTCGAAGAAGATGAGCGGAATGTGGGAATCCATTGAACAGGAAAAGATTTCCAGTTCGTATTTTATTTTAATAATAAATATACATGTACTAGAAAATGCATACATTTCTGTAATTTAGATTCAAATCATTCGTTAGTGGAATGCCGATTGCAAGAAATTAGTAAAATGAGGGAATTAACTTTGCAAGAGAAAAAAAATAGTCACGAATTTCGTTCGGTTCAACAAAACATTTGCAGAGAAAATTATCAAAAAGTAATTAATTGTTTTTTTTTCTTTCAGTAAAGTTTAAAGAAAGAATTTCCATCTAATGTTTTCCCAGATTTTAATATTATTTTTCCAAATGAGCATTAATTAAGCATTCTTTTAAATCTTATTTGAATCTCTCAAATATTGCAAGAACTGAATTTATAAAATTACAATTAAAAAAAATCCACTCGTGAAAATTTCTAATTCATTTTTACTTAAAATTCTAGAACGTGAGTGAAATGAAAGAAAAATTTAGTCGTCAGTTGGAAATCGATAAATTAGAAACTTTGAACTCTTCCAGTGATGAACATTTTGACGTTATCGATGAAATATCCACAAAAAGTAAGCAAAAAAATTGATTTCTAAAATCTATTATAATTATTATTAATAAGATATAATTTTGAATATTACATAAAGAGGAGATTCCTATTAGAAATTTCACGAAAATACAAGTGCAATTCACACCTAAAAACGTTCAATAATAAATAAATTCAAGAAACAAAATTAAGTACTTTTCTCATCGGAATAAAAATTTTCCAATCAAATATTTTAATCTCAAATTTTTAATTATGAAGCGTATCATGTTACAATCATAATTTTTCAACGAAAATTTCTTTTTTTTTTCTCACTCTTCTAAATAATGTCTTTAAATTAAGGAAAGGCATTGATAATTTAAAAAAAAAAAGAAAAAAACCTGCAATAAATATTTTATAAAACTTGACAGAAAAAAAAATATTAAAGAAAGAAAAAAAAAACTAAGTGAAAAACATTTGTTTTAAAGGACAAAATGAATAAAAATTACACCAAAAAATAACGAAAAAAAAAGAAAATTTAAAGAAAATTTAAATTACATTATTAAATTATTCTTATGGTCATAAATACAAAACAAAGCATTCGGTCAATTTATACATAACCTTCACCGTCCATGCACCTGCAAAAATGACCGACAATTTAAAAAAAAAAAAAAAAAACTTTTAAAAAATAATAATAATGTACAAATGGAATCGATAGATGAAAATTCGAAGCACTCAACAATATTATTGAAAGATAAATTTTATCTTTGACCCCTCAAAATCTATCAACGGTGCACTTTTTTTTTTTAAATATATTTATATATTTTTATATAATTTTATTATGTATAATATTTATCGTATAATAATTGCTTTTCTTAATTTATAATATTAAAATAATGGAAAATTGCGGAAGGTACTTTGCGTCTTATCAAATCTAAGAGTCGAGTGTGTTTACAAATTAAGAGAGAAAAAAAAAAATCGTGATTTATTCGTTTAGATTGAGTTGGATGCATTATAAAAAAACAGCTGATGTGTGACCAAACACGCCTTTCATAAAAATAAAATAAAAATATGTTAATATGACTTTAGCAAACCCTGAATTACTCGTGTGAAAAATCTCGCGTTGAAATTTTCGAAATAGTAAAATGTTTATAAACTTTGTATACTAATAATTATTATTAATAATCGCCTTAATCGACTAACCAAACAATTATCTTAATTTTTATTTCAAACCTGCACTTTTTTTTTCTCTTTCTGTTAAAATTTAAATTTACTCGTAGATTTACATTTTATATGAGAAACCAACATGCAATTTTCCGCTGTAAGTAACACTACTTGTTTACATTTTTTTAATCCTTGCGCGCACACAAAAAAAAAAAAAATACAACCCCTAACGATATCTCATTTTAATTACTTAAATCTTATTCAACGAAAATTTCATTAAAACTAGGTCGTTCGTGGCTTTAAAATCAGATATTCGCAAAGAATTTGAATTAACTAATTGAGAAAAAAAAAATAAATAAACAAACGAAAAATCACAAAAATTTACCCAAAATTTTAAAACTTCACGTTATCAACATCTCTGCACATTTCGATCGTATAACCGTAGTATAATCATCGTAATATTTCCTTCATCAATAATAAAGTTTACACCGACACGCAAGTAGTTTTCACGGGGAGTGGAACGAAACAAAAAAAAAAAAAAACTTGCTAAATTTAATTTTTAAAAGTGCTCATTAAAATGGAGTAACTCGAAGCAGAAGTTAATCCGACTCCACATCGCTACGAGCACTCGATCCGTTCTCGTCCACCGCTTCCACCTCCATATCGAACACGTCCTCTCCGTCCGACGGATTCTGCTGCTGTTGTTGTTGTTGTGGTGGTGGTGGTTTCGCCACTTGAACTTTGTTCTCCTTTTCTTTGCTATTACTTACTTTTTCAACCGTCGCGATCACTTTTTCAGTCTTCCCGTTCGCCGAAGCCGCTACTTTCTGCTGCGTTTTAACAGTTGTTGAAGGCGTCGTCGTCGATTTCGCCGCCGCTGCTGCCGCGATCAACGCCGAAACGGCCGCCGCTTTGTTACTCGCGGTCGAAGTGGACGCGGATTTTTGCAAACAAGAGTCGCATTTGTCCACTCTACACAAATTGGCGTTGCAAGGTTTCAGTTTGGTTGGTTCCCAGTGCCGATCACAATTACCACCCCTCTTGAACGTCACCCCGCAATCGTCGCACACTCTCGGTTCGGGATGCAGAGTGATTCTGGAAGTGGCCGGCTTCGGCGTAGAGCTAGCCGCGGGACCCATCCTTCCGCCGCCGGACGAGGACCCGCTACCGCCCGCTGCACTCTCGTTGCGTCGTTGCTGATGAGCTTGATTCGACGAGGGAGCGGTGTTGACCTTACTTTTGGACGCCTGATTCGAATTTGAAGCGCCGCCTTTTTGTCCATCCAACACTCGTTTAGCCACCGTGCTGTGTTCGTCGTACACGTGCGTCTCGAACAGCCGATACATATTAAACGTTGCCGAACACACCGTACACTTGTAAGACAGATGAGCCGGTTTCAGAGTCATTTTGTGGTCTTTGGCCATGTGAACCACCAGTTTCCATAAGAAGACCTTACCGCAGATGATACACCGGCCGCCGTCTTTGCCTTTGTTAGCGTTTTCTTGCATGCTAGATGTGACCAAGCCGTGAGAGCCCAACAGATGACGCTCCAAGCCCTGATCGGTGAAAAAACGAAAGTGACACTTTTGACAATTGAGCGGCGGTCGGTTGTGAATCATTTTGGGATGAATTTTGACCTTGTGGATCCATTGCATGTGATTTCTCAGCTGATCCAAGTCTTTAATGTATCCGTCGCAGATCTCGCAAACGACGTAGCCTCCGCCCCCTTGACCCTGAGCGTTTTGCGATTGATTGGCTTGCGCGGCGTTCTGATTGCTCAACCGAGTCCCGGCAGTTCCACCAGACAAACCAGAACTCTTATTCGACGCGTTCAACCTGCTGGCGTTGGCAGTAGCGCTTCCTCCGGAAGTATTCCCACCAGCCTTGCTGACCGGAGTAATAGAAATGTTGGGTTTCTGCGTTGAACCTTTGGTTGAGGTGTTGGTCAAACCTTGAGAAGATCCCGATCGATTTTGAAGCTGCGAAAATGTGAGATTTGTAGGCATAGAAGAAGCGGATTTGGAGTTGGTGACCAGATTAGGAATGAGGGCCACGGGAGTGGGGCCCCTGTTGTTCATGTTAACGGATGAAGTGGGGAGAATGGTAAACCTCTGCGCGGCATTCAAACCTCCGATCCTCCCACTGCTCACCAGAGGAACCAAACCTCCGGCCGTGCTGGGGTTTATCACTTGAAACAATTGACTGGCCTGCAATGGATTATTTAAAGTGTTAATTGAGGCGACAACCGGATTTTGCTGGCGTAACATATAAGCTCCTCCTCCTCCCCCCGCGCTGGACGAATTACGCTGAGGCATTGACTGTCTCATCAGAGATCCACTCACCAAATTCGGCGTCATCCCTCGCACATTTGACGACATGTACTGACCGCGAAGAACGGACTGCACATAGGCTGGAGACAGCCTAATGTCACCTGGTTTGGGCCGAATTGGCGGGGGGTGAGCTCGAGGCGCACCGCGAGCCTGTTGCTGCTGCAATTGGTACAAGTGAGTAGGGTTGAGAGCAGCAGCAGACGACATCTTGTCCACCACCATGCCGGCTCGCATGGCCTTCAAAGTGCCCACCGTGGCTAGGTGACGCATACGTTTGGCCGGTGGCTCGAAGTCAGTGGACGGAGCCTGATTCTTCTCGGGAACAAAGTTTTTGGCGCATTTCCACATGTGACGTGTAACTCGAGCTTTGGCCGAATCTTCTACCGGACACATTGGGCACTGGTGCAACGCTAGAGGACGCTCCAGACGACCGAATCGTTTGTGAGCGCTGTTCAGATGCTCGAAGATCTGCGTCGGCTCTAATGTAAAGTAATCACAATAACTACAAACCATTTTGTTTGCCGTCACGTGTATGGTTTCCAGATGACGTTCCAACACCGTCTGCGATTCAGTCTTAAAGTCGCAACGTTTACACGTCTTCATCACAAACTGATACGGTTTCACCTGCCTATCAATGTCTTCCAAAGACTTTCCTATGCGAGCCACCAAAGACTTTCGCTCTTTTGATGACCAACCCTTGTCTAATTTCCTCTTCTCCCCTTTTAGAACTTCAGCTTGAACCCAACGCTGAGCTTGTAACAAACCGATGTCCACAAAAAACATACCCAAAGCAGTATCGAAAAACGTCTTTTCCTAATAAATAAACAATGATATAATAAAGAAACACAACAGATTAATAAGTTGGAATAAATACAAAATTAATTTTACTACAGTATAGTATTTTATAATTAATGGGATTTTTCTAATTTTTTTTTAAAAAAAATTACTGTATCCAACGTTTCAAATTAAAATAAGTTAACCATTCTTAAAATAGCAGTCAAACTTTGAAATTATTAATATTATTTAATTTAACTTTTTACTTCAGCTTAAGCATTTAATAAAACTTCATGAAACCGAAAATGAAAATAAACGTTGATATTAAAACTTGATTACGTTAGCCTTAAAAACATCAACATTTTAAATTAAATTACTTTTTTTTGTTCCGCTGGCGCTACCTCTTCTGTCTTATCTGGTTCGTCACCCTCCTTCTTCTCTTTTTCTTTCTCAACCTCTTTTGCCTTCTCCTTTTCCATTTCTTTTTCCATAACTTTTTCATTCTCAACTTGGTCCACTTTCTTTGTCAGAGCTCCGATCTTAGCCAGGAAATCGTGCAGTTTTTCTTTAGGCGAAGTCTCGTAAATGTAAGGTACCATGAGTGAAGGCGTGTAAATGTTTATCTCTGCATCGTCTTTCAGGGCCACCCGATCGCTATCCGTCTTGGTCGCACCCGTGTTTTTATGAACAGTTTTGGCGTTTTGAGAAGGAGTAGTGGGAGTAGTAGCTGGTCGATTACGAGACCTGAGAGTCATCCCTGTGCTGGGACTGACTGGAGGAACCTTACTGGCTTTCGAACCGCCAGGAGTGGTAGGTGTAGGAGGAGCGTTTCCTGAAGAAGAACCAGTTTTAGATTCGATTATTACCAAAGTTGGTTTCCCGTCAGGTTTTTTTACCGCGTCGTTTATGGCCTTAGCTAACGATTTGGTCTCTGTGATAATTATAGTCTGATCTTTACCTTCATCGCCCGCCTTTTCCTTTTCTTCATCTTTCTTTTCCACCTCAGATTTCGCGCCCTCTCTTAGGGTATCGGAAGCCTCTTCCGTTCTTTCAGAATTCTCTTCCGCCTCTCGCACTAGACTTTCTTCACTTTCTTTGCTTTTTTCCGCACTTTTAATACCTTTCTCTAAGTTCTCTTTGTCTTCCTCGCAGTTTCCGTTGGCTTCTGCAGTCACCGAACTATGTTCCACATCCATCTTCTCTTCTACCTCTTTAACAGGTTCTTTCACCTCCCCGTTAGGCGTGGAGCAAGTATCCATAGCCTCGACACTTCCCACACCGTTCTCACTTCCTTTTATGCTCATCTTACGAGGAGATCCACTTTTCGACTCCATACCGTTGTTGTCGTTCTCGTCGGTACCATCACCTTTAACGGCCGCTTTTGCGTCGTTGGCCACCACCATCCCGCTGTCTACTTCCATTGAGAAATCAACGCTTGCACTGCCAATTCTTCCACATTCGATTCACAACTACAAAAAAATTCAAAAAAAATCATTCATTCGCATTTGGTTCGCAGCTAAAATTAAAAAATGTTAACAAAATAAGAATTTTTAGTTAACAAATTTTGTTTCAATTAAAAATTAAATCAAACAAGATAAACTTCAGAATTAACATATCATCAAGCTTCAGAAGCAGAACTGACAAATAGTCAATCATCATTTTCAGAAGAAAGA
>JAQGAZ010001860.1:0-23501 GCA_034692225.1 Polydesmus complanatus | reverse complement strand
AAACAAGGCTTAAGTGCGCGTTTTTAATGCGCGCGTTTGCTACAACTTTGCAAAAGGCCCCAGGCAGTTTTAATGCTAACTTAGGGCATTTAATAAGATTAAATTAAATTATTAAAATTAATAAAATTTATTTTTGAGATAGGAAAGTAAAGAAAATTAAGAAAGAGGTTAGTAAAACAAAAATTTCTCGGAAAATTTCCCATAATGCACTTGAACTTGCATTACTCATAGGAGGTTGCTACTCGTCCGCAACAGCGATCCGAGAAATGCATAAGTCACTGAAAGTAGCAGGCGCCGTAAAGACATACCCTGGGGTGAAGACGCTTCTTAAAAACTTCTATGAGGAGCACCACAATGTTTATCGTGAGGAACTTCTTTTTCATCAGCTGCATTGGGGAAAAAATGAGCCGTGGGCCGATTTTGAGTGCCGAGTGGTCAACCAAGCCCTTTAACTAGACGTCGACAACAGACTCAACACACCCCAAGACCATCTAATCCTAATGCAGTGCATTGTGTCAGGGCCAAACGCCGCGTGTAGATAGATTACCGATGCGCCGAACGTGAGATAACTAGCAGTGGCTAACGTATTCTAATACCGGGATAAGAGAAGCGATCAACACATGTAGAAGTAACTTATAAGACAAGCTTTTTTAATCGATGAGCTGTGGCGAGAGCAACCCGGTACTTGCGAGGTCCAGTTGACTACTAACAATACAGAGTAACCACCACGGTGAGCGCTAATCACTAGCACCGCCCCTTCACGTAAGATTACCAACACGGCCGCCAGATATCGCACCTGACAGTCTCCCCACTCTTCACTGCGGTGCCCTCAACGCATACTAAAACAAAAAATAAACGGGCATTCTGGCGCCGGAAAAATATTAAAATATACAACATGTAACCAAAAATCGTTGTCTCTCGCCATCGATAAATTCTTAATTAATCACAGCATTTGGCCTTAACGTTTTAACAAATTAATTCTAAATAAACTTAATTATTCACAAATGCTTCTCTGAAGGAGAAACTCTACTCTGTACATAGTTTATATATTGCAAAAAATAGCTTTAAAGCAGTCGCATTCAGAAAACACATTATCATGAAATGAACAAAATGCAAAAAAATCTCAAATAAAAATGTTATTCTCGAGAACAACTGTCCTCGCATTTTTTCGCTCAATTAAGCATAGAAGTAAAGAATGAATAATGCAACAAATGTTTTAAGAAATATATTAACTCAAATGAAACTGCTGTAATCGCATCTACTGCGCTTGATTGTGCATGAAATAAATCTTTAAGTAGTTTTAATTTTAGTAAATAGCGTTTTCAGTCAACAAAAAAAATATTAACCCTTAAAAAATTAACTCATACCGCACAAAAATCTTTTTCTCTCTTTTTTTTTAAATTTTTAAGTATAGCGTCTTTGTGACGACCGAACCAGGAATAGCTCAAGCGATCAACAGCTGATACGGTGTCGCAATCGGCACCATTTCAAATTTTAAATTAAAAAATCTCAAATAACTCAAAAAAATTCGCTTTGAGAGAGATTTATCTACAAAATCTACATTTCACTTAGCATTTTCGCCTTCGATCTTCCCGACCCAAATAAAGATGAGGTTTGCTGGCGGTACTAATACGCCGAGAGCAATGCCTCGCGAAACTTTCACCGAAATTTTGGCTCCATTTAGCTCTTTTTAATTACTAATTACTTTTTAATTACTTTTTAATTACTAACTTAACGTTTGGCTACCAGCCGCTCACACTTGCTGTCCTTTTCCGGGTGGTTCGCCAAGTCAATCGGCTGCCCCATCTCGAGACACCACTTGACATTGCCCCGAAGCTTACTAAACAGATCTCGAGTGTGATCTTGTTCGCGCTTGAGGATTCGAGCCTCATCAGTCTTACTTCGCCAATAATCACAATCCTCTTCGAGTTGGCAAGCAACTTCACGCCACTCGTAGGCCGCAGTAAGCGTCGCCCGTTTCACCGCTTGTAAATAAGCCATCTTCTCCTTTTTCTCGAAGCGAGTAATGTTGCATTCACTACCCGGTGTCATGTTGTAGATTTGTTTCCTACGGTCATTGCGACGAAGAACGCAACTACGCGATTCGTGTGTCTACGTCCGTAGCAAGCGAAACACTCGTGGTCCACGGGAATCGGCGCCTTAAATTCGTCGATGTAACTTAGCTTTTTAATATAAAACATATTACCAGCTGCATTTAATTGTTTTCTCCACAGAGCATCTTTAACCCGAATGTTTGGGTTCCACCACGAAACCATTGGGCAATCGCCATCTCGATTCGCTGATGCCATTACAAAAAAAAAATTTGATTTTCCAAAAAAAATTCAAAAAAAATAAACATCGACTCGCGAGCGTCCTCCCTGACTTATTCCGAAAAAATCGTGTTCCGAAAATAAAGATCGTCTACAGACGAGTACGTTAACGTACAAGAAAAAAGTTTTGAAAAAAATCAGACAAAGACTTTACCTTTTGCAATCGTCTTCCAAACGAATTTTCTAACGAGAAGTTTATTTTCCGATCGTGACACGCGCTATGATGAATTATAAACTGCTGACAAGTAACTCGGCTCGCTGTTCTACCAATTCGCTGATCGAAAACGCAAAAAAAAAAAAACCAAAAAAACAAAAAAATTGCATGCTGATAAAGAACCCGACTTAGCTGCTCAAAAAAATGGCGCTGAGTTCATCGTCTTCAAAGAACAACAAGTTGTCGTTTTCTGTGTATTCATGCGCGCAATGCTGAGTCTATGGCAGCATGGTAAACAGGCACGGCGGCCGAAAAAAATAGTTCGCGTTCGCTGAGCAAAGAGGTCTCGCGCATGCGCCGCTATCGGCCATGACAAATCCGATTCTTCCAGTGATCGATGTTATCGTGATATGACTCCGATCACGTTCAGGCTTCCGATTTCGATTATTTTCGCTTCAAATGGCCGTACACGTCGAAAAAAATGTTATTTCACAGCGTAACATAGCAAATGAACGCAATCCGTCACTGTATGACGTCGTTACCACTCGAAAATGATTTCAAACGTCAAAAAAATTGAAACTTTAAACATTAATCAACATAACAATCTTGGGAATTATCATTAAAATTACTAAAATTATTTCTAATATTAGCAAAAATTACTAAAAAATACAAAAATAATTACTGAAAGTATGAAAAAAATCCACTTTTACTCTTAATTAAAAAATAATTAGCAAAAAAAATATGTGACTCAAAAAACAAAGTCACATAAAATAATTAATTAAAAAATCCCCAAAAAAAGTTACTTTTTTCTCAAAAAAATAGAGAAAATAAACAAGCATTAGAAAGTGATTAATTTTAAAAAAATCAAACAAATGTCTAAGTCTCACTAATCCAATTAAAATTTTTATTTAACCCAGAAAGCAAACAAGAAAAAAAATTAAACAAAATTATTTTCAAAAAAATGAATGGAAAGTCCATCTCATTAGTCATTAAGTTATTTCTAAATCAAAACAAGTAAATTATGTACAAAATTTTAATTTTAACAAACAAAACACAATTCAATGATTTCAGCCAACTTAAATTATGCATATTAATTAAAAGAATCCTATTCTAGGTTTACATTGTCCAATATATACGTTTATCATTATCAGTATCAAATTTTGTAGAGGCCTCTCCCCCCTCTTCAAATTTTGATGGTTCAGGGTTTGGTTCCTCCACAAGTGGAACTACTCCATCTCTTATGCAAACACAGAAATCACATATCCAACCAAGTCCTGCTGTATAATTTGCCCACTCCTGCTCTCCCATGTTGGTGCATTCAGCATGGTATACTTTGGTGCAATTACCATATTTACAGTAATACTTCTTTACCCTGATCTATGGCTATATCATAACCACAGTCCGCTGCACGCACATACTGGTTGAGTTCAATGGGTTTTCCTAATTCAAGTTCAAGTTCTTCACCTTCAAGTTCAATGTTAAGAGGCATCTGAGGCACTGGAGCATACTGAGTTCTCTCATACTGCTGCAAAAGCCTCAGGTTACATTTATTTTGCAGAATACCTTTGCCTGAAGAACCTATCACCAAATAAGTGTTCTTTCCCACTTCCTTAAGCCCTGGTAAGGCACAATTACACAACTTGATTAAACAAAGAAAAAAACTTCCAAAAAAATAAGCTGAAAAAAACAGGTTCAAAGATTAAGCTCAATTATCTAAATCACTTCCCCCCCAAAAATTTTGCATAAAGCATGTTTTTCTGCAGGAAAAAAATAAAAAAAAATTGGGCATGACCCGTCTTTAGCAGTGCTGTTAGCTGCCAGTTTTAAAATTAGACTAATTAGTATTTAGAAAAATAAACTATCTATTTCTTAAAAAAAATAAATTTCTCTCTAATTTTAAATTTTAATTCTACTTAATTTATGTGTTTTTGTGGCTCTAAAAACACAAAACCTGATGGCTAGCTGAAGGCTATTTGGTTCTTAAGTTAGCTTAAAGCTTAATTCTATCAAATGGCTTAGGCCTTAGAAAAATAGTAACAACAAATCCCAAAATTATCAAATCGAATTAAATGCTATCAATTTTCTCTTTAAATAAGTTTAATTTTATTTTAATTCTTAACTACAATACTTATACACAAGCAGAAAAAAATCTAATGCAGTGACAGATGATCCTTGACCATCCAGGGAAAAAATTTTCTTTGTTGAGCAATCTTCCTTCAAATTCGAAAAAACGAAATTCGCGATTTTTCACTAAAAAAAAAATACTTTTTATACCGAAAAACGCGTTCCTATTCAATAGGAAATACCGAGAAAACTTTTGAATAATAAATATCAATCTTTATAGTCACTTTGGACTTTTTCCCTAAATTTTAAAGTCTTTTAGACTATTTCAATTATCAAGAAAATTTCAATTTAATATAAAACTTATTATTTTTCAGTTTAATTATCCGTAGATTCGATTCCTTCGAAAAAAATATTTCAGAAAAAAATTATTTTACCAACTGCGCCAATTTGTCAGGGCCGGACGCCGCGCGTAGATAGATTACCGATGTGCCGAATGCGAGATAACTAGCAGTGGCTAACGTATACTAATACCGGGATAAGAGAAGCAATCAACACATGTAGAAGTAACTTATAAGACAGGCTTTATTAATCGATGAGCTGTGGCGAGAGCAACCCGGTACGTGCGAGGTCCGGTTGACTACTAACGATACAGAGTAACCATCGCGGTGAGCACTAATCACTAGCACCGCCCCTTCACATAAGATTACCAACACGGCCGCCAGATATCGCATTTGACAATTGTCAGGGCAAACTCCGAGAAAATTCAGAAGATTCTGCTTAAGGATAAAAACTTGACGGTTTCCCGAATGGGAGCTGCCGTCCGTGAATGGGAACTGAATCAACAGACAAAGTTCACCGACGTGAATGGGGGTGTGACTGTCAAGACGGAGCCAGTAAACGCCGTCACGGCCAAGAAAAAAACACCATTCCATCGACGACAAGATGTGCGTCCAAATCAACCTGCTGCCACAACACCAACCAGTGGGACCTGTTTCAAGTGCGGAGGTGGTTGGCATCAAAAAAGTACCCAATGCCCAGCATTTAACGCCACCTGCCACGTATGTTCCCGTATTGGACATTATGCCAACGTTTGTCGCAGCCGTAAGCAGACGAAGTCCGTAAATGCGACTGAGGAGTCCGGTACAATAAACCATGTTTCAACAGTATTGAACTCACCAAGTGTGTTGGTTTCTTCAGACGACGACTATGTGTTTGCAGTAGAATTGAGCGGCCAGCGTACGGTGCAATTAAATCTGGATGGACGTCCAGTAAACTTCATCATTGACACGGGTACAGCGCACACTCCATCATTTCCAAACAGTGCTATAATCAGTTGGAAACGAGGCCACTGCAAAAGCAGTGGCCAACGCAGTACTATTCGGATACTGTGGAGATCATCCGATTCCACTAGTGGGTAAATTTCAAGCCACGCTAGAACTGGAACGGGGTGAAAGCCGGAGAACAACCAATCTGCTCGTAGTGGACGGTAGTTGTAAACCATTACTCTGCGGAGACGACGCTGAAAGTTTGGGTCTTATTTCCTTTCCCAAAGTGCATGCTATCGACGCCGAACGCAGTTAAGGTTATGAAACAACCGTCCGGAGACGTTTCTCAAAATTATTCAAAGGACTCGGTAATTTAAAGGGCACCGAGATCAAGCTGTCAATCAACAAAAGAATTCAGCCGTCGGCCATAATGAATAGAAGGATTCCTTTTCATAGGAGACCCGCCATCGAGGACGAAGTTGAGAGGTTGTTAAGCCTCGGGATTATTAAGCTCGTGGAGTCATTGTCCCAAAAAAAGACTTCTTAATCCGGGTGTGCGTCGACTCCAGAGTCGCGGACAAGGCTGTGCTACATAAAAAAGTAATGATGCCTACATTCAAAGATTTGACAGTTGCCTTTAACAGTTGCCGATTCTTCTCAAAATTAGACTTAAACAAGGGTTATCAACAACTCTCTCTCCATAGTGTGTCCAGAGAGATAACTATGTTTGCAACACACCATGGTCTTTGGCGGTACAAGCGGCTGAGCTTCAGTAACAACGCCACAGCCGAACTATTTCAAGAGGCCATTGCGAAACAACTTCCCCGAGTGCAGGGAATCCGCAACATCCTGGATGACATCATGGTGAGAGCGCCGATGGAGAAAGAGCACGATAAAAAGTTAGACGGAGTGCTTAAAATTCTAAATTCGGTCAGCTTAACCCTAAACGCGAAAAAGTGTTTGTTCAAAGTTACCAAACTCATTTTCTTCAGACGTCTATTCTCCGGAGACGGAGTCCGGATAGACACAGACAAGCCCATCAACATTCAAAAGCTACCACCTCCGACGAACGTCTCTGAACTCCGTAGTGCTTTGAGAATGGTAAATTATTGCCTGAAATTCATCCCAAACCTTGCTGAACTTTCTGATCCATTGCGGCAAGGAATGCACAAAGACATTGACTTCGCCTGGATGCCAGCCATAAATGCCGGCTGGAAGACGATCATCCAGTGTCTAATACATGCTTCATGTCTTTCTTATTTTTTATTTTATTTTTATTTTATTTCTGTTTGTACTGGTACAATCATATGATTATGCAAATCCCACTGTGATTAGACCGAACAATCGAGACTAGATAATATAATTAATACTGCTAATAGCTGTACATTACTAGTAATTCCCTTGCAACAAAGGGATAATACACTCTAACTTTAGCTTTAAACATGAAATAGTTAAATTTTTACCAGTACTGGCGGCAACGAACCACAAAAGCAAGTATGCCGCCAGAGGAAAAATATATAGCCAGGTGCAGTTAGATGTTATTGATAACCAGAGGTGCGCAGTAAACTTCGTTCTGTTTAATCCGTGCTTTAGTAACAAACAATTATTGAAAGTTTATGGTTAAGAAGGACAAAATCAGACACACAGGGAGAGTTACATCAATACTCTAAGTACAAACAAGAATATTACATAGAAGCCTAGTTCATAATTAATAATAATTAAACGTATCTATAATAAGGGAGCAGATAGAGACATACTATAATTTAGACAGATCTTAGGGATAGTAGTAATTGGATGATTTACTGAGTGAGCAGGTGAATAGATAAGTGAGTAAAAAACATCATCAAGCCAATTCTGATAAGCACACCTGGAGAATATGTAACAATCGCATCGTGGTAGATAATTTGGTATTTGATCTAAATAAAAGAGTGATTTTATATTTAAGAGCTTGCCACAGCATAAGGTTAATATGATGGTAGTACTTTAGACTTATTTTCCTATAGTTTCACAGGCAACTAGTTGTGTATAATCTAGGGAGCACGAGGCGATGACCTACAAGGAACCGTGGTATGTTGTGATTGTGTTTTATACTATGTTTATATTTTATATATCGTATTTTAGAGATCGAGCGGCCACGAGTATAGCAAATGAAGGTGAATAATCAAGTTCAGTAGGTATATGTTACTATTCGTTGCGTTAATGATGAGCCTTCTCTCTCCATAAAGGCATATGATTCAAGTAATGCCGCGTCCATGGTCACCCTAAATGTTGCAATGTTAGAGTAATCGAGGTGGTGTTTCTCCCGAAGGTAATTCCACAACTTTGAACCGGTATAGTGTGTCCCAATTTTAGATTGATGATTTCCTAGATAAGGATATTGTAGTTTAAGCGGTTTACGTGGGTTGAAGTGAAAAGTAATGGTTTTAAACGTCTTTATGGAATATACTTGTTGATACATCCTCACGCCAAGATTATGAAAAAACAGCAATTCCGCCGAAAAATGCACTTTGGGGGCCCTCCCGAAAGAACAAAGAATTTGCGGACTTGGATATCCAGCTGATTTAGGCTTCCGGCGTAGTTATTGCCCCATATCGTGTTGCAGTAGCTGATTTGTGACCTGACTAGGCCGTCCAGATAGTCCAATAGCCGTCAGCGCGATTTTCGTCCAAATCCACAAGAATGGAGACAAACGTCTGCTGAGTTTCTATAGCAGATTGCTGACGCTGACCGAAAGAAAATATTCTCAGATGGAACGAGAGATGGTTGCCATGGTTTCAGCAATAATCTCGGACATTTTTTTGATGTGTACACCGACCATCAGCCGTTGGTTACCATGTTCTGTAAGCCGACGTCCTTGTTCCCCACAAGACTGCAAAGGTTGCAGTTACGCGTCCAAGCTTTCCGTTTCCGAGTGTTTCACGTGGCCAGCAAACAGAACCCTGCCGACTACCTGTCACGCCATCTCGTAGACGATCGCTACACCCAATTGGGTGACGACACGGAAAATTACATCAATGCTGTGACAATGACTGCTCTTCCAACAGCCCTCAAACAAGACGAAATTCTAGCTGCCATCGCAAGACGACCGTCCGTTTCAACAACTTTTGAAAGTGGTGAGGGGAGACGGCGTTTTTCGAAAATTACTTCTACAGTTCCCAACTCTAGCAGACTTTCAACCAGTTCTTCAAAAATTATCGGTTTCAACAGACGATCTACTACTTCGTGGAGTTTGACTAGTAATTCCAGATGCTCTCCAGACGCGAGTGATACAACTAGCGCACACAAGACATCAAGGGACCACACGCTTGAAGGTGTTACTTTGTTTAAAAGTATGGTTTTCAAAGATGGATAGTAAGATGGAGACATACGTCCGTGAGTGTAGTTCCTGCTGTTTGGTCATCAAAGATAAGAAGAAGATTCTGATGACCATGACTGAGACGCCGCCCAACCCATGGGAGTGAGTCGCATTTGACTTTGTGGAGTTTGGGCCTAATACCTATCTGCTGGTAGGAATGGACATGTTTTCAAAGTTCCCAGTAGTGGAAAGAGTTACAGCGACGAGTTTCGTGCAAGTGAAGAAACTGATCGATCGTACGTTCGCTGTGTGGGGTCTGCCCCGGAAGATTAACATGGACAATGGTCCGCCCTTTAGTTTGTTCATGTTCGATGAGTACTTGCGACAGTTGAATGTCCAGCATCAAAAGGGTATTCCGCTTTGGCCCTAATCAAACGGTCCAATTGAGAGATTTATTGGGTCTCTCAAGAAAGTGATCAAAATCGCGTAGCAGAATCAAGAAGATTTGGATGACGCTATACAAAGGTACTTGTTTCAATACAGAAATGCGCCACATCAAACGACAGGACAGTCGCCCACAGAAAAGTTGTTCCAGTATCAACCACGCAACTATTTGGACGTAGACCTAGAAGAAAAGGCTAAACGACCAGACAAACATCCAAAACGCAAAGAACTGTTTCTTGGAAGGATAGTTAGTGCTAAAGAGACGAGACGTCGCTACCAAGCTTCAGACGACGTACGAGGAATGACCTTACCGAGTAGTCAAAGTTGACGGTACTCGAATCACCCTTCGTCGGGATTCCAGGACGATTGACAGACATGCCTCACGGTTAAAAGCTATTAACCAGAGTTCATCTGACGATTTGACAAAGACGTCCTAAAGCAACTTTCCGACACAGAAAGTGCTACATTGGAAGCTAGTAGTGATGACGACCAAGAAGAGGAAGTTTTTGATTCTGCTGAGGAGTCTGAATCCGAAGCAGACGCAGTTCCAGTCGGACCGCGGTACCCATTGAGGTCAAACTGTAGGCAACCGCCCATTCGTTTCGCCAATTCCCAGACGTAGTCTGTCTATTAAACGTGGAGGGGGAATGTGGTGACTAAAGGTCATTTTCTCGAGAATGACTAACATATATTATATGTAAATTTATTATCACTGAGCGTGAGTCATTCTCGATACCTTTTAATTTATTTATTTGTTTCAAATCATTTGGTCGTTAGTCATTATCGTTTATGCAAATTAGTTTAATCCGTTTGATAGGTTCATTAATTGCCGTACAAAGTATTATTTCGCGCACAGTATTTAAAGCGACTGTTTAAATTTGTTCAATCACTTGTTTATGTCCAACCTCTCCAAGCTGTATGACCGAGATGGTCTTTTGTTTTCAATAAAAGGTTTAAGTTTAAATAGACACTGTCCGCATTTATTCTACTATTTTGGGACAACGTCCACACGAAAGTACCACAACCTCCTTAACTGAATCGGCATGTGTTAACGCACACTCGCGTTTACGCTTGATGGCTAAAGTCAACATCGCTTGCAGACATCCAACATGCTCGTGCCGGCTGCATGTCAGCATTAGCCAGCACCTGCCATAGAGTTAAGGAAAATTTCGTTGAGTGCGTTAACTTGTGCCTGCTCATTTAGGGAGGTCATTTGCCAGATGTTGTTTTTGATTGTTAAATTGAACATGTTGTTGTAGGTAAATTTAAAAATACACTGTATATATTATAATTATATTTATTTATTTTTTTGGAAAATTTGATTTATTTATTCCAAGACACATGGCCTCTCTCCTACTTTTTTTTTTTAATTATTGTCGTATAGACCAAAAACTATACAAAAAGGATTTTTTTAAACTTTACATATTAATTTAACAAGACACTTCCTGTCAGAATTAGCAACGACGCGAACATAAGCGAAAGTTTAACAAAACCAAATGCAAGCGGTAAACTTAAAAATAAGGAGAAAATAATAATGATAAACATAAATAGGAAACGGGCAAAATTTACTCCAAGAAAAAAAAAGGGGAAAAAAAAAAAAAAAACGAAACAGGTTACGACCCCAAGACCAATCTTAAATTAGATTTCCAAACGAAGCAATTTCTTATAATGTATACAATTAAATTTACATTTTGTACAAGTGAATAGTTTTTTTCGCGTATCCACTTTCAATTGATTACACCACCTTGGGCCGAGTGCTCGCAAAGAATAAAACTGTTTTGATTTATTACTTATGGTTACCCGGATTTTGAAGTCCGTCTGACTTCGAGTCACCACAGCTGACTGGTCAATCACAAACTCATTCCTGAAATCTCTATCGCATCTCATTAAAAAACCAAATCTTATTAGACAGTTACGTCGCAAATAAACCTCTGGTTTGGGAAAATGGTGTCGTTCGTACACTGGAGACATAGACTCGCGAAATGGGATTCTAAATGCAGCGCGCAAAACTTTATTTAATGCGCCATATAATATTTTTTGGTCGATTTCTGTTTTCAGAAACCAAACGGAGTTACCATAACCGAACACCGGATACACGCACGCACGTATCAACCGAATACGCTCACTATACCCGACTAAACTCTTTAACCGCTTAAAGATAGGGATCATCGCTGAGATTTTTTTCCCCAACCCGATAATATGATTCCTCCAACTCATATTGCTTCGGAACACCACACCCAACACCTTGATCTCCCCTGCAATTGAAACTTGGACTCCATTAAGAACTAGAAGACTTGAAGTGTATTCTTTACGAAATGAACGCATTCCAACAGAACACACCACCGTCTTCCCCACATTCAGGGCCATACCTCTTTGCGCGTACCAATCGATGATAACGGTGAAATCTTCCTCAATCACCCTATTCAGTTCTTCGATAGGGCCAAATCTATTTGCGTAGAACAACACCACATCGTCAGCAAACAAAAACATCTCTCCACGCAATGGTAGCTCAGTTAATTTCGCCGTAGCCAAAATAAACAAAAAAGGTGACAAGGGTGAGCCCTGGGGTACCCCCCCCCCCCCCTAAGGTCTCATACCAACCGGAAGTCTCGTCACCATCTTTCACTGCCAGATATCTGCCGGTGAAAAATGAAATTAGTAATTGCCAGTGACGATGCGCTAGGTTTAACATATTAATCCCTTGCACAATAGTCTTAGTTGGAATGGCGTCAAAAGCCTTGCGAACATCCAAACCAATTAGTACTCCTTCACCCAGCTATTCGGTGGATTTTAACGTGCGTAACTGTAGATTCTCCAACAGCTGAATTGTTGATTTGCGCGGTTGAAACCCGAATTGATTAGAGGGAAAGGGATTTACCTTATCTACTATCATTCTTAATTGCAAGTCTAAATGTTTTTCGAAAAGACGAGCTTCGGTGTTGATTAATGAAATAGGTCGTGAGTTAGCTGGTTCAAACGGCTCTTTTGTATTTTTTTGTAATGGTTTCACAAACGAATTAGTCCACGCACTCGGAAAAATTCCAGTCCAGAGAATTTTATTATACTCTGCAACAACACGTAGTATTTAGCAAATTCTTCGAGAGGGAGAGGAGTGTTTATCGCATTTTTTTTCTTTGGAAATTTTTCATGATAAAATTTCCAAATATCTTTTTTTGTTTTAATGTTATTTGTATTAAAAAAAGCAGCCTTAGCTCTTCGCCCTGCTTTTTTATATTCTTTTTTGGATTTTCTAAATTCCACAAAGTCCGATTCCTCCAATTCCTTCCGTTTTATTTACTCTGTCCGCATCCTCCTCTTTGACTTCTATAATTATTGTCTTTACAAACGCACCTTCTGCGTTTTTCAGCCAATCACATGGATTAACTTTTATTGCAGGATTTAGTGAAGCCAAATGTTTAACAATGGCCGCTGGTGTGTGGCAATCCCTCAATTTTGTTATAGTGAAACAAACTGCCGAATCGTCCACTCCCTCTGGCAGTTCGAAATGCGTGGCTGTACCACGGATTAACGTTTTTTTCCTCTGAAACCCGGGTTTACCATCCGCTGTCACGTTCTCCCTGCAGTTTTTTGCCATTTCGCGGTACGCCTTCTCATCCCTAGTTTTGCCCATCGACGCCAATTGGCTAAATGATACATTTTTATACCCTTCTGAGAAGGACTTCTCAGTCGGGACCCCGCCTGAAGCCCCAATTCCTTCGGCCGAAGACTGCTGGCTTTGGCTGTCTTCCGAATCAGAGACGGAGACGGCAATGGATTTTGGAGGCTGACCCTTATTTTTAGACATGATGATTCCGATTTTTGACAAACTTTAACAATTGCTAAAACCGATTTACTTTAGAACGAATAACCGAAAATAAATGTTCAATTCTCGCGTTAATAATTCTCAAAATAAAGTTCACAATACCCGATAATAAATGCAAAATGTTTGGTAAAATAGACGAAAATAATGTTAAATACTCGCGTTGATAACTTCCGAAATAAAGTTTGCTATACCCAATAATAATACAAAATGTTCAATAAAATAAACTCTGACCTTTAAATTGTAATAAATTGTGGAGCAAAAAAAAAACACGTCTTGATTTTTCAACGGTTCAACGGCTAAATCACTTTGTTGGTGAATGAGAGGTAAACCTTTAACATGTAGAAGGTGATGATTTAATTCAAAGCATTAAGTAAATAGTTAATGGCGCACTTGGCAAGTGTGCTGTAGATGATGACATGAAAGTTATGGGTTCAAATCCCAGTGACTAAAAAAAAATTAAGTCAACAAATTAATAAAAAAAAAAAATAATAATTTCACTCTGCTCAAGTAAACTAAAGCAAGTTGATTGAAAAACATTTGGTATAAATATTTTGATTTTTTTAAAAAAAAAAATATATACTCGTATACACTTTGCCTGGAAAAAAGAAACGTTCAATACCACACGTGTTAAATAAAACGTTGAGGCTGCGTTAACTGTCAACTGAAATTAAAACGATTCTAATCTAAATTATATAACTTTAAAACTATTTAACTTTTTAAAACCTGTTCCAATTAAAAATTAACGTCACAGTGACGTAATTAATAATAAAATAGTTTTCACTGAAGAGTACAGAATATTGAGTAGCGAGCTCGTCTTGCTGCGTGCGTTGAGTCCGAAGGGATACATTTTGAACACAAAATTTAGCAAATAATTATTAAAAAAATTCTAAAAGTGAAGTTTAGTACATGAGTTACTCAAATATTTAAAATATTAAAATGATTTAATACGTTAGGTACGCTTTTTTAATGCTAAAGGTATTAAACGTTTTTTTTCTGGGCATGGTGTATATATCGGGTGGCACAAAAAAAGTGGAACCCCCCTTGCTTAACTTAATATAATATTTATTTTTTAAATTTTTTAGTCTAAAAAAAAAAAGGAAATTAATGCTAAATGTTCATTTACATAATCATAAGTCAAATTTAATATTATGTTTTTTCCGATTCTCCGCTAATTGTCTGCGCCACTGGCCAATGCTGCTGTTTATAAACTGAGACAAATTTTGCCACTCTTCAACAATGACCAATTTCAGTTGCTCTATTATTGCAAATTTATGATGAAGATAAAGTTTTTGTTGGAGGGCACCCCAAATAGCATAATCTACTGGGTTTAGGTCCGGGCTGTTTGGTAAATAAGTAATGTTTTACAAGTTCAAATTATATTACACAAGATTTCATGAGGGGGTGTAGCGATATGTAGACTTTGCGACCACCAGTTAAGTTTTATTTTAATTAACTTTAGTTAAACTTTATGCAAATGGCGGGCGAGCCAATGAGCGTCAGACACAAGTCCTTTAAACTGAACTTTTAACTAATTTTAAGCGATCGATGAAAATGAATAAAATTAAAATCGAATTTATTTGCGATTGTTGTGACTAAAGTTTATTGTAAAAGATTGTATATAAGTCAAACATTTAATGCAAATAAACACACTCTCTTTTCTACAACCAAGCGGATGGTTGAGTTTGTATCAAGGAATACAAACTATATGAGTTGTCAAAATTTAAAAGCCATTGCCTGAGTTATATTCTTTTGCGAGATTGAAGGAACATCGTTCTGTCGTTATCCGGAAGAAGTAGCCGCCAACAACTAACGAGCAGCCGAGAGTAATTCTAATACTGTACTTATATTGATCCGCCATTGGTGAAGCCATAAGGCTTAACCAAAGCTATAAACCCAATAGTACTCGCACTTGTGACTGGTCTGAACCAAGGTCTGAATTTAATTATTGTACGGTTCCCTTGGCCAACGAGTAGATCTCCTTCAAATCGACGCCTCTTGACCAAACAACCAGTTACAATTGGCGCCCTATATGCGACCTAATTGATTACTAGATGATCAAGCAGCCGTCCAGAGGACATCTTTGCTCAAGGGGTCATCTAATACTGCTGATCGCATTCACTACAACAAAAAACATACGTATTCCTTAAACTGGTCTGCCGTTGTGGAAACCGCAAAGTCTACCCAAAGCTACCACTTGGATACGCTATCATTCATAGTGACTTGCATTTCTTCAAAAGCATTCACAATACACAAGTGCACAAAATACCATCCTAATATCAGCATGCTGTCGGTGAGATCATAAGATTTAACTCTTGTAGTGGATCGCCATTTACTTAAAACAATTTTTTGCAAAAGCTTTCTGCTCAGTTAGCTGTCTGCACTAACTCTTTAGTAAATTTTTTCAACCGAGCTAAAAAGTCTTCCAAAAGCTAGCCCTAAAGATACGCTGTCTGAGTTGACTAAGTAAATAAAAGAAGTTGATCTCTTGCAATCGCAATCATGGCCAATCTCTCACGATCACAAAAATCAGAGTAGATCCTATGATCACACTCACACCAAAGCCAATCTCTTGCGATAGCCGATCTTATAAGATCGTAAAAACATTTAAAGCCAATCTCTTGCGATTGCCAATCTTACACAATCAAAAACCTCAAAGCCGATCTTACGATCGCCGATCATTAACGATCATAAAAACAAAGTTGATCTAATACAATCGCATGCTTTGATCTTTCTGATCGCATAGATCTTTTTGACTCAAACAATACTTTACGCTCTCAAAGATTAGCCTTCTGGGCGATCGCAAGATCAACCAAAAGCTCTTTTCCCTGATTAGCTGTAACTGCTTTTAATTTTTGACAATCTTTGATTTACTAAATACAATCATATTAAGGCTATCGCAATGATCTGCCATCATAAACGATTCACACATCTTGTTTCACTTCTAACTGAAAGAGATTTCTTTGATCCTCAATAAAACGATTACTGGGACTGAGAACATAATTCCAGTTTGAAGCATAAAGATTGCTTTCAACGATCGGCTACTGCCAAAAGATCAAGTCGCGTACAATCTTATCTTAGAATCTGAAAAATAGTCAGATAGCTATGTCTTCCGATAAACGGTTGCACCTTACTATTCTTCCAGTGAGTGGAGAAGCTTCCATTCTAGAACTTCCCAAAACTCCTGAGGTTAGAAGTGAGATAACTATGCAAGACTTTATGCACACGCAAGAAGCATTTCTTCGTAGCATAAAAGATTTGGTATTGCAAGTTCCAGCACCTCAACCTCCAAGCACTCTGACACACAATCAAGCTGTTCATATTCCGATTTCAATTCAGAAAAAAGGCTTTCACCTCATGTCTGAGAGGACGTTCGATGGTGACTCAATCTGGATAATATAAAAAATCATCAAAGTTTGTTTACGGACAAAACGGCGTTTGCTACTTTCCTGCAACTTCTTCGTGGAAAGGCGAGTCATTGGTGGTTGGGCAATTGGTCTTGTTACGTTAACAATTGGGCATCAGCTTTGAAGGCTTTGACCAAAGTGCATCAGGTGCAAAGAAACCTTTGGACGATAATCCAAGATCTTACTCTCCACGTGCCAAAAGCCGGAGAAGATCCAAACCAGAGAAAACTATTTATAACAAGAGAAAACTATTTATATTGATCTAAAGCAGTATACGTTACATGACAAAGGTAAAAAGACAGTAAAACCAAGACCATACTATCACGAAGTATCAGTGACTAGTACCTGGTAACACTATTGTAATAGTTATACATATATATGTTGTGATCTATCTACAGATCGACCTAACAAAAGTGTGTTCCGTGTGTAAAATTTTTTTTTCCTTTTTATTAACCCCCTACTCTAACTATAACCACCAAGTGAATAAGGTGGCCACAAGTTAACTAACCATACTAGTACATAAGTTAATATAGCTGGGTAATACACGCATTTTAGTTTTAATTCTGGAAGTAAGCGGCTTTAGGAAGTCCAGCAGCTTAGTGGATATTTAAGGTTGAGCGAGGATTGGTCAGGTTGCGATGGTTCCAAATGGTGGTAAACGATTGCTAAATTTGTGGACATTAGACTCTGTAGTGTAGAATTATTTTGTAAATACACTTTAAAAAGCAATAAATTTTGTTGCGAGGCCTCGGGACACACTGTTGGGAATAGGGTAACGAAAATTGAGAAACGGATCTTAGTTGAGTAGATAGCCGCTAGGGCCGCTAATTTCAGTGTGTGAGGTGGCATTCACTGCGACAGGATGTATAATAGAGATTTTAAGTATTAGTCATTTATAAACAAAAACTATTCCTGTGAATACACTATTTATAAGAATAAAAAAGAAACAATCTATAAACTGTAGGTACGCTATTGGAATATACTTGGTAGATTATCAAATAACTTAATTATTTACGCCTTGTAGAAACTGGGTGGAGCTACGTGCCCACCTTCGACAGTATCAATAAAAACATACACTAGCGGATAAGGTAATAGAACTGGCTATAGATGATTAATACTGCGCTATAACTGTTATTAATGTGTAGATAAGTAGGCAAGAAATAACGCCGAAAAGTTTATTGAATCTGGAGACGAGCGTTAACCATTTAAACTTGTCAATTACAAATTGCTGAGCCACAACAGTACTGAATCCAGACAACACCTTCCTTAATAAAAAAAAAGTTGAAAAGTAATCACACTGCCAGGTATTACTTTATACACGTCTATTTGAAAATTTATAACTAATAATAATTTACTCTATTAGAAGTAACTAACAGCAAAAAAAAACGCCAATTCCTATAATTCAATTTGAATTTAAGCGCGCTTATCCAGGTTGTAAAATTCACCGCTGGGCGGTGCTAGCTTCGTTTCTTCAATTTAAAATTTCCATAATAACTCTAACGTCGTCTACTACTTAGGTATAACAATACGATTTCTATAAATTAATAATTGGTAGTAGATCTCCTTTACAATCGACTGATTAATTAGGAAACACAAACTAAATTCTGTATAGTGTGAGCTAAAGTAGAGACAGCGGCAATGTGGATTCACCGATTTGCTTATCTAATAAACTGTTGCTGTTACGTATATTTCAGGTATTTCTAACATAAATTGCTAGTATATTATTTATCCATGATTGCGGCTGTCGCTCTTTTTACTCGCTAATTCTCTAAAATTAATAAATGTCACTCTTTGTGCATAATTGAAAAACAAACGCACACAGTAGTGTGATTATCTTCGCAGTTTCCTGAATTTGGTATACGATTGAGAAGTAATAAGTATTGGGTATCAACCACTGTGAATAAATACAATAGGCATTAATATAAGTTTACAAATATTTAGATGTGGCAACTATTGCCGAAATTAAGGAATTGTTGGATGAGCAAACAGAGATGCTTAAAGAAAAACTTATTAAAAGGATTGACAAAGTCTCTGCAGAGGTTATCAAATGGAAGACCAATTTTTTAGCAGAACAAGAACAACAAGAGAAACTTAATGAAAACTTTGATCAACGATTGGAGATTCTGGAGACGGACTTGAAGGCCGCAACAAAACAGGTAGAAGAAGAAGAAGAGCGTAACTCAATGATCAAAATGGCCCTGATGGAAGATCGAATGAAGCGGAATAACTTACGCTTCACGCATATGAAAACAAAATTGCGTAGCTTTGACGATTGTGTAAGTGCAATAAGAGAGACACTACTTGAATCAGTGCAACTTGATGTTCGTGTGATACAAAACGTGCATCCAACAGGATCTAAGGACCTAAATGACACCACTATTATTGTTAATTTTATCAATTTTGCTAATCGTAACAAAGTCATTAGGAAGAATAGTAACTACAAAATATACTGGTCCAAAAAACCGGGATTATCTTTGCAAAGGCAAATCACGAAAGACTTCTCCAAATTCACAAGAGAATGTAGAGAAACTCTAATTGACTATGGAAAACTACATCTGACTGACTTTAAACTGAGATATAATCTCTTGTACAGTGATGGATACAGCTATGATGCATTTTCAGGTTGCGCCTTAATGACACCTATTAGTATTGAACTGAAAGCCAAAAGAAAGAAAGAGGCAAAGGATGAAGCTAAATCGGGGTCAGACCAAAATTCACAGGTACAAAATCAACAGTCAATTATTCAAATGTCGAAACCTCTACAGACAGAAAGCAACGCTTCTCATTCTGCTTGTTCAACGTTGGTTTCAGATCAACATGCGGGGCAGATACCGCGGACTTCGAGCGTCTCCAGCATCAGGAAAATGCCAAAAAATCAGTTGATGACTAGTACATCCTCTAAGATAACTCACTGGTAAGCAAATGGGGAACTCCCAAATAAATAAGGTGAGCATTGGTTCACCAGTAGGTGAAATCAGAGGTTGGAGGGGAAGGGAGTTGATGCTAATGCGTAATGAAATTAATAAAACTAAAGCTATTTTGCATTGTTTACGTTTAGGTGAAGTAGCGGGTAATGTTGTATGTCAAAAAGAGGTGAAGGAAAGTTATAAACCAGATCGTCAAGTGAATCAACAATCGCGAAAAGGAATAGCATCTAATTATCTTCTCTTATCAGTAACTCCAGAGGACCAAACAAATCGCTTTAAACCAGTTTTTAAAGAGCGACTAGTTAATGGCACACCAATGTTAGAAACATTGCGCAGATCACCATAACGGAATGACAAACAATTTGTTTCTGCTACATGGTTTTTATATCATTGAATCTCGCTACTTAGCTTAGTCTAGATGCACTGTGAAATTTGCGGAGATTACAGTGCGCATTTTTCAATACAGGGGATGCCTATGTTTTGGATCCTCGTTGGCATTTAGTATTTTCCATTTTTTATTTATTTATTTTTTTTTTCTTTTCTTTTTTAATTTTTTTGCTTCTCATATTTCTAGTGCGTTTCAAAACCAAAAACTTCTTTTTCCTTGTTTATGTAGATTGGTATAACTGAATTGATTGAGGGTGAATCACCAGGGATGTATTTTAATCTACAAACCTTATGTTAATTACCAATGTTTCGTACTAAACACATTCCTCTGTAGATAAACTATAATCATTGTGAGTCTTCTTGATTTAAACAATAATAGCCCTAACCTCACACTGGCTTTATGAATGCAATGTAACTTAAAATAGTTTTTTCATAGAAATTTCTTTTCTTTTTCCTACTATAAAATGAATTCTTTTCTGATTTTTAGATACAGTAATAATGGTTAGACTTAAAAAAATGATGATGCTGGATACTGGTTCGGTATGTATCACTAGCTGTTGTCGCTATTTCTGTTATTAATTGCATATTTAATATATACATTTAATATCCTCTATTAATTTATTAAATTATTAACTCTTTTTTCTTTTTTTCTGTTTCTCTTCATTATTTATTATTTACAAGTTTTTGTTCCTTTTCCTTTTTGAAAGAGGAGAGAAGAAGGACAACCCAATTCAGCCCAGCTTTGGTGGAACTGAGGCCACAGCACTTTTTTGGCAAGTATTTCAAAAGACTACAATTCACTTGCACGCACAAACGATCTTAGCTAATCATCTTTTATTTAGCTGTTGGTTGATTGGATTAATTAACCAACTAGATAGCTTGAATAATTCTTTAAGCAATCATTTATTAATATTTTTGCTTTTAGAGAAGAAGGGGAAAGGGGAATCTCTCAATTCCTGTAAATTGCTGTCTTTGGAATTTTTTATTATTTTTTATTTTTTGAAGGACTGAAAATCAATTAGAATAACTAAATTGGGAAATTGATTAGGATGGTTCTCAACTCAATTGACGAAGACGAAGCCATTATGGAGTCTGAATTTTTTAATAAGCCATTCTCAAGGTTCAGGAATCTTATCAAGGTTGACAAACTTAATGCAATGGTGCCCCATAATGACAGTGCTATTCTTTTAGTGTCTATTAATCTCTGTTCATTTTTCTCAAAGCAGGAGATGGTATTACCCCTGATTGCATCTATTGAATTTAAAAATATAGTCTTTGTGTTTCAGGAAACGTGGGCAAACAACTATAAGATTCTACCAGAGATACTGAATTTTGATCTGATCTCTAAGCCTCGAGGTGGGGTCGGGCAGGGTGGAGGAGTATGTTGTTATGGTTCTCAGAGTCTGTCAGTGAGCTTGATAAAAGTGGAGATCTTACCATACTTGGAATATCTTTTTTTTACAGTGTGTCTCAACATTTATATATTAAATATTTACAGAGTGCTTGGTGGGAAAAGTGCTGACCAGCTTTAACTAAAATAAATGAAATAATGTCATTCGTTCTTTCAGGGTCATGGGCATATGTTATTGGGGACTTCAATGACGACACAAAGAAAGCTGGCAAAACGCAATATCTTATGAATATGAAAAGATTTAGGAATGCTATGGATAGTACTACGAATATTCACCAACACAATTTAGACAATGTGTTTTTCAAACAGAATGATACAGCTATTGAATTCAGTTTCACTCTAGCATGCCCGGTTGCTGACCACACTGTTTTTGGTCTATGTATGACATCTATTGATTATGCATTTACTGATATATCACTAAACCCAGGTAAAAGTCAACTAATAACAGAACATAGGATTCATGTTTTTCTTGACAAATTTGCAGGGACAAAGACCAACAATGAGCAACTCTATAAATGGGACCCATTTGTTAAAACTTTCCATCAGATTTACCTTGATTCATTTCCAGAAGTAAGAGAGAAGAGAAGTTATAAGAACAAGTGGATGAATCAAGAGCTTAAATCCCTACTGAACAAACGATCAAAAGCATATAAAAAGTATAAGCAGAATCCCACAACTTGTAACATTAACTGCTGGAATGAAATTAATATGTCAACAAAATATTATGATGTTAGGAGGCACAAGCAACAGTACTATGTGATAAGATTCACTAAAGCAGGTAACGACTCGAAGAAAATATGGGAAGTGGTACGAGAGTATTGCCATATTCATACAGTGAAGACTAATTTCAACTATCTGAGTGAAGAAAGTCAGCTAACACAGAAACAAGTTGCAGATAAATTAAATAATCATTTTTCTAGATTCAATGACCGCTTGCCTGCTAATTATGATCCTAATGCAGAAGTGATAAAATCCGAAAGCCACTATAGTAACATTTATGACGTTGATAGCTTCGGTGAAGCCGATGTGATTAATGCAGCTCAGAAATTTAAACTGCAACCTTCCTATGGCTATCAGGATACGAAGTTTAAATTACTAAAAATAAAATTATAAACTTTATTTTGTAAATAGTTATTACAAAAAATTAAAAACAGATATGAAACACAATGTTTCACAGTACCACACCTGACCATTTTTCACAAAATCTCTTTTAAAAAATTTAAAGGTGCTAATATTTTGATGAAAAATACTGCATTATAAAGCCATTATATGTATCTACTTGATGTAGATTTTAATTTAATGTAGGTTTTATCAATAAAATTTAAAAAATCGCCAAACTCAAAAAATAAATTTTAGTTTGAGCATCCAAAAACAGTTTTTTCCAAATAAAAAAAAGGCACCAGTAAAAGACAACAATCTAAACGTCAAAATTTGCAGTGCAAAGTTTACAGTGCAAATTTCACGAATTTAGGAAATTCCATTTGAGAGATATTAGCACTGTTCCACTGTTCCAACTGTTAAACTGTTCCAACTGTTCCACTGTTCCAACTGTTCCACTGTTCCAACTGTTCCACTGTTCCACTGTTCTAACTGTTCCACTGTTCCAACTGTTTCACTGTTCCAACTGTTCCACTGTAAGGTACTTTCCCTTACATTTTTTTTATTTATTAGTCACCATTGGCAAATAGATACAGGGTGGGGCAGCGAAAAGTACCTTATTTCAAAATGCAATAAAACCGTTTTGATAAATTAGAATTTTTTTAATTTTTTTTTTAAATGTAGGTACACATCTAAAATTTTGTTTTACATAGTTTTGAAAATGATATCAGGTAGGTGACGCCCCCCATTGCTCACACACTGAAGAGGTCTATTTCTGGCCCATTAAGCAGCATAGCAGCGGATATGTTAAATATTTCTGCACGGATGTTTGCTTCCAGGTTTTTCAGGGTCTTTGGACAGTAAACATAAACGTGGGAATTCAAAAAACTCCACAAAAA
>JAQGAZ010001859.1:0-23509 GCA_034692225.1 Polydesmus complanatus | reverse complement strand
TTGAGCGTGCTGAGCACGGCTGGTCTGAGGATTGGGCGTGCTCGTGCACCAGGAGCACATAGGTTCCGCCGCCTATGACACCCAACTAAATTTGATAGAAGTAGTTATGCCTGTACAGTACTGTAGATTTACTGTAGAAGTCTACTCTTGCCGAAATTCACAATTTTCTTCTTAAAAACAAGTATTACACAGTAAAATGTTATAATGAGCCAGCCCATCCGGAAATCGTAAAATTTTGGATGAGACAATTGCACAAAAGACATTACATATCTTTAATTACATCTGCAATATATAAATATTTCATTCAATCATACCGGTTGCATGCTATTATGCACATAATTTTTAATTTATTTTGAATACTGTATTTAATTTTTTTATAATTAAGCCTTTAAAAATATTAAATAGAAGTTTTAAGCGTAGCGGAGAGAACACCAATAATTATAAAATTGAAAAACATTTTTTTATACCGACTTCAAGCATTTAATTACATGTATTCGTATTACAGTACTAGCATTCATAAAAATTTTAAAATTGCCGGTTGTAAAAGAAGTGTTGCCAAATGGCGCTTTCTGTTTCATATTTTTCAAAATAATTGTTTTAATAATTTAATTATTAAAAAAACAAAATAAACTTTGGTCTACATTATATCAAAAAAATTTGAATAATAATTATTATACATTTTATAACCGCGAAATATTATAAATAAAGTTTAAAAATCTTGTTTTAAATCTTGACATTTTTAACGGACAACGCTTGAGGTGACAAGACATTTTTGAGTCTTCGCCATGTTTTTGAGTAAGTTGAAAGTTCGAGGTGGAAATGAAAAGTTTGAAATTATAAAACTTGTGTTTCAAAATATCATTTGTGATATTGAATTAATAATTTGAAGAATTGCAAGTTTCTCGATGTGTAAGTTACGAACCTTTGATATTAGTTAAACTACTGTACCGAAGTGATTAGTCGGTTTTACTCGAGAACATTCTAGAAACGTGAAAAGGTAATCAAGGTCAGTGTATAATATTGTGCGCGGAAAGTCGAGCAGTTTACAATTTGAATGCTATCTTAATCAGTTTAAAAATAATTGTATTTGAATATTTTAAACAGTGTGTCGGTACTGGTGTGTATTTGTGCGCGTTGACTTTTGATAATTATTATTCTTAAGAAGTGAACTTTTTTTTTAACAAGTGCAACGTGGCGTCGCAGTCGACATCGGTGAAGAAGCCCCGCCATCTTGGTGCGCTCGCTCTCCTCTTCTCGTAAGTACCCCACTCACGTGTTTTAATATGCAAGCGACTACTGTTTTAAATAGCCATATTTTAACGAGGGAAAAATTGGCGATTAAATATTAACGTCGTTTTAATAAAGCAGTAAATAAGTCATCATGAAATGTAAGAGTTCAAGTTAGGTATATGTTGTAGTCGGCAAGCGCATCAACTGTCTCGAAGCGGAATAAGGAAATGCGGTGTCATAAAAGTTGTATTTGAATGTTTATATTTCATAAAATGTTAATTTCTTTGTATCGGTTTGGCAGGCCGTGATTCGGAAGCGGGAATATAAGTATGCGAAATAATAAGCGAGTAGAGTTCGACGCTAATAATAAGTTAGCTGCGCCGGAATGTTCAACGTTAGGTGCGCTCATGTGCACTGGAGCAGTAAGTGAACACGTCGAAATTGATACGAAGACGTTACGTGGAAGAATATTTTTGTCAAGAGACGGAAAAATTGAGCGCTGCTCGTTGTTTACTTTTGCCGTTATGTATACTAATTTTGATGGAATTAATTCATCATACGCCTTGAGCTTTCCAGCAGCCGTACGAGTTCGCTCGTGATATACCAAGTGCTGTTGGATGCGGGAGAACTCTAGGCTAAGCGAGTAAGTTGTTTGGAAATAATAAATGCACCAAATAAAGTAGGACGAGGAGTAGTTTCACGTGCTTTTAGTCACGCCCTCCGCGCTTTAATACGCATCTTTGAAGAATTTGAAAACTATCATTATCATTATTATTTTTTTTTTCTTTTCGAAAATCTCGCTTTGTTATAATCTGTGAGGACTCGGGAGAAAGGAAAGACCAGCTGGGGCTTCGTTTAGACCTTGGTATTAGCGTAGCCGAAAGCAATTCCTTTGAAAGGAATTTGTACAATTTTGAAGAATTATTAAAACGATGAAAGCTTTGACGGTAAAATATCTAACAGATGATCGAACTTTTTTTTAGCTTTAACTAGTTGGTAAACTATGAGTGAGTGGGTTGTAAAGGAGTGGGAGACAATTATGACGTGAAAAGCAACTGATAATTTGCCTTATCAACGTCTTGTTAAGCTTGAATGCGTTCTTGATGATGTGATTAATTGTTGCAGAATAAGCAAGTCGAGCTCAATAAAACATGAGCAGTAACCTAGCACCGACTTCAAGAAGGTTTCTAGATCCCCGTTTTTTTTTTTTACGGCTTTCGTTTAAGCTGGAGACCTCCCCGGCTTAGTTTTATTGGGTTTTGATTATTGTTTTAGTACTTTTAGGGTTTTTATTTTAATGGTCTGTTTTTATGTTTAATTTTGAAACTTTAGAAGTTATTTCGGAAGACAAGATAAAAATTTAAAAGATGATAGGTTCAGTTTACTAATTGTAGGCGGCTTTAATGCATTTTATGTTTTGAAATTTCTAAAAGTTAAGTTTCTACTGCTTTTTACATTTTTTATAGAAGGATTTTTTAGGCATTTTTAAACAATTTTTTATATATAAAAAAAAAAATATATTAGCGCTATACGAAGAAGTTTAGCATAAATCTCTCATAAGTTATGGGGAAAGTACTGTAGTAATGTACCGGTATTAAAATTGTATTAGAACACTGTACGGTATTTTATATTTTAAATTTCTTTGAATAATTTAAAGGATTCTTATTTCGTTGAAAGCGAATGGTTTGAAAATAAATAACGAACCTTTTTACTGGGATTTTTTTTTTTTTTGTTACAGAAAGATTTTTAATTAAGATAAAAGTCTGAACTTTTTGAAGTTCAATTTAATATGGTTAATTTTTTTTTTTTTAAAGGTAAAAATTTCCGAAGAACTTTTTTACGACTTTTTATCTTCCATTAAAGAGATGACACAGCAAAAGAGAACAAATCGCTGTTAATTATTCGATTGCATGCACGTTATTACTACATAATTTTTTTTATGGTGTCGCCAGTAAATTGAGCCGAGATTCCTGCAGTACTTTCTTCGAAAGAATTTAAAATGCAAAGAAAGAAAAAAAAAAAAAATGAAGCCAAATTTTGGGCGTGTGAATTTAGTTGTAAGTTAATGTAAATACCTCCTGGAGTGGTGAATATGACGTTATTAGGAAATGTGAAAAAGAGTGTGAGAGGGAGATGTGTGTGAAGGGGGGAGGCGAGAAAAAGATCTCCTAGTTTAGAGTTTCGCCAGGCTGTAAATGCGTTTTAAATGAAGTTAAATGCAAATGAAGAGCGTTGAGCGGTGCCATAGTGACTCGGCAGTCGTAACACGGCTGCAGTTCTCAACAATATAACTCGAAGCCGCCGCTAAATGTTGAGGATGGGGCGGGTTGGGAGTGACGGGGAAAAGCGTTTTCGAACGCCGTCGATGATGAAGCTGTTTTTCCTTCTTCCACTCTTTTAATTTAAGTGGAAATAATTATGGGCATATCTAATAAGTTGGCATGGTTGCCACATCGATCGTAGCAGGCGCCCTCTAGAGGTATAGGGCGCGTTACCTATACACATACTGTACGTGAACGCACGTGCGTTGATTTTTGTGGGAGTTGGGGAAGGAGCTGGATAGGTTATGACCCGTTATTGTAAAAGTAGGGGGTGGTGAGAGGAAAAGGAGGTCAAAATGTCTGAAATTGGATGATGTTGTTTTATTTTATGTTGGCGGGAAGACGGCACCGGTTGTGAATGGATCGGAGCCGAGCTTAGGGATGATAATGAGCTCGTCTTTTTAATATTAGAAGCATGAAGAGAAGAAGCTGAGCTCGTTAATGGAATTGCACCGTCATATTATCTTCTCTCAAAATATTACGCATAAGGAGAGTCAAGTGGTGCGAATGAAAGTCTTCGGATAAAATGTCTACGTAAACAATGGATATTAAAATCAAATTCGTGTTATTCGGGAGACAAAAGGAATTTTTGTATAATTATTGTAGAGAAATGAAAGCAGTTTTAGCGAGGCGCGCACATACTGTGTGCCGGATTTATTCCTGAAAGTAGGGTTTATTTTTAGGTTTTCTTATCTTTTTTTTTTCTTTTTTCGTGATGGAAATTGCGGAGATAATTTATTTTTCTCTTCTAATGTTCACATTTTAATAATTGGTTTGAAACTGGTTTGTTTTCTTTTTTTTTTTTTTGGCTTAATGAAGTTAACGTTTTCTCGAGTATTTGATTTTTTTTATTACAATGTGCATTTGCCTCGTTATCGTCAAGTTAACTTTAATTTTTTTTTTTTTTTAGATTATAAAAACTATTTTCTAATTAACTAAATTAGTTCTTTCGTAAATGAACAACAACTTTTTTTTTTTTTTTGATAAAAAAATAATCAAAGCAATTCTGAGTGCACATCGTAATAGCGATTGACCTAAGATTTTTTTTTTCTTCTCTCATACCAAGTTCCGCTTTATTTTTTTATCTTCGGTTAAGGAGAGAAAGAGTGGGAGATCAAAATTTGAAGAGGGATGAAGAGTAATTGCCCCATTGAGAATTTAATAACGTTTCTCATCCTATTTGTTGTTGGACGTTTGGATGATTATGCTGATGTATATCACTAGGGAGTGTTTCAACGGTATTTTTTTTTTTTTTTTGTTTTTATAGAGATTTTTTTTTTTTACTACGTCGTTTTTAGTCTTATCGAAAAATAAGGAGAAGTTGAACTTAACCTGCAAGTGCTTTCTAAGTAAATGTTTTGGCTGGAAAAGTTATAAATTCGGAAATGATGCATAATCGCTGCGCGATAAATTTCGAAATGTTGCTTACTAAGCTACTCGCAGCAGCTTAACGCATGCACCTTGATTGCAGGTTTTTTAAATGTGTCTCGACCAATTTTGATGATTAATTGAATAATTGAGTTTTGTTTTTTTAAACTGCTGTTAAGTGCTACTTATCTAGTAAAAGGGTTGTTAACGATAGTAGTATGGCTGATGCTATCTAAACTGAAGTAATTTTGGTTAAACAGTTAAAAAAAAAAAAAAAACCATTTTCGAGAAAAACCTTGATCATCATAATTTTTTTCCCCTTTACATTCCGATATTTATAGTTTTATTTAAGAATAATTAATGATCTATAATGATGCTATAAATCATGAATGATTTTAATTTTCTTCGTAATTAAGTTGTAACATAAATTTAAGTGTGCAATTAACTTGTAGAAACAACAATATTGGTGCAATTCCTACACTGAGACCATATTAATTTTATTATACAGTATTAACATTAAAACTTTAAAAAAAATTGATTTATAAAACTTTAATGAAAATGAATATTATAGTTATTAAATCATCAATAAAACAAAATTTTCAGTACAACGAAATGTACTAGGGTCAATGAAATTTATCGTACAAGTACATTACAATGAATTTTATACTGCAGTCGTATTATTGATACAACGAAATTCGCTATAAAAATCATTTTTCAGAGCAATAAAATTATCATTACAACGAAGTTTATAGTATAATGAATTTGTCAAACAGCGACATTTATTGTGCAAGTACATTACAATGAATTTTATTCTGCAGTCATATTATTGATATAACGAAATTCGCTATAAAAACATTTTTCGGAGCAACAAATTATCATTACAACGAAGTTTAGGGTATAATGAATTTGCTAAACAACGACATTTATAGTACAAAAAAAATATTTACTACATTGTTGTTGTTGTTTGTCATAAATATTGACTACGTTAAGCACATTAAAAATAAATGTACAGTACTTAAGTTGAATTTTTATTATCTTATCATTTTGAAGGCAATAATAAAAAAAAGGTTGACATAATTTTGACGACTAATTTCAAATAATAATAATAATAATAAAAAAAAAACTTTCGACGTAAAATCGATTTGTTTTCAAACTTTTTCTTATCAAATAAAAGTTAATGGGTTGAAAACCTTTAATTTTTTTGAACGCGTAAAAGTTTGAGTTATTGCAGCGATAAAGTTGTCATTATAAATAATAAAAATATTGAATTGATTTATATTTTTGGTAAGCTTAAACGTAATTTAAAAAAATCTTGTATTTGTTTTTTGTGGTAAAAACTTTTAAGGAGAGAAGTACCGGTTCTATACAAATAAAAAGTTGTCGCTAAAACTGCAAATTGCTTAGCCGACTTTTATGAAGTGCCTATTATTTTCTCGCAACTAGACTACATTAGAGTCTATTTCTGCAAAAATTATGCGACTAGTTAGCATAAATTGCATCTTTTTTTTTTGTCGTTACATTGTGTTGGTGAAAAGAGCTTCTTTTCACACTCCTCTTCCCATCCCATCAGAGGTTGACTCACCGAATTTTATTCGTTCAAGACGAAAACTGCTTTTAGACAATGCTAAACGCGTGACGTAATGGCCTAAGAGCAATAAAATTACGAAGGAACTGTTGTGTTTATGGGAGATAAAATATGAAAATGACCCAACATTCTCTTTTTATAAGTACAGAAATTATGGTCGTTAGGGGTCCCTCCTCTATCTCACACACTCTTCTCTCTGTTTTATTCTACATGTTCTCTCTCTCTCTCAGCCTGAAGGAATTTTGTTAAGAGTTATTCGGAATGTAGAGGGCGCTTTTTAATCTGTTGTCAAATTATTTTCGTGCGCAACAATGCGCGTTGATTTTTTCCGAATTTCTTTTCTCTCTTTCCGCAACTGCGCACTCGGTCCGCCTGAATTATGGGCTTTGCGGTTTTTTCTCTTTTTTTTTCGTTTTCTCCCCCGTCTCAGATCGGATTTGATAAATTTTTATCCAGGCTTTCGATAGGGCGTCACAAATGTGTAATGATGATCCTTCAATTGTAGGACATTATTTTTCTTCCAATATTCTTATTTATTGATTCATCGTAAGTAAAATGTGGCGGTGACGTAATGCCGGCACGTGCGACCGCCGCGTGTTTTTGGCGCGTAACGATACGACCCGCCATAAAAACTAATTGCGTGATTCACCAACGTCATCGGCATGTTCGTCCCGCAAATTTACATTTAGTTTGTACAAATTTATCGGTGGTTTGTGTGCTGGATCGCAATTCCTCCACCACTTTTATTTTTTTTTTCTTCTTCTACGAACGTTATTTTTTTTTATCGCGTTTGGGCGTGTAAAGATGACAGGTGACGTCATCTGGTCTCTAAACAAATTGGTTTTACTGATGAGCGATGGGCGTGCCTAATAATTTTTTATGACTCCGACGAAAGAAGAGGGGGAGGATTATCAGTATTTGCGGTTTTTAATTAAATCGGACATGGCGTTAGGGAAAGCGATACACGTAACTTTTTTTGTTTTCTGATTAGTTTTGACGCTTTTTTTTTTTTGGTGTTGTCGGGAAGATTTGTTTGACATTGAGAATGAAGGGGGTGGTATGAGAAGTGATTAATTTTATGGATTTTTACGGTAAACGGGTTAAAGCTCGAATTTAATGAATTTTCAAAATTAACGAACGAAAATGTCACTACACATCGTTTAGGATTATTTTTTCAGGGTGTAATTATACTGTAATTATTTATTAATTTTAAATGATTAAAAAATTCGAAATTGCAGTACTGTATGACTAATTTTAGATGATACATGTGACGGCAATGCCTTGATTACTTCAGATAGACTTTGTGACTTATGCTTACGCTAACTTTCTTAATCGAATACTGTACTGTAAAAGTTCTCTACGTCATTTTTGTAATTTTTTTTCAAAGCACTATGGCATAATTTGCAGATTTTGGGTTATCATTTCAACTTAAAAATGAATATTTTATTATTTTGGTGTTACCTTTAACACCAGAAAATTCTCTTAATATGAGCGATTGCAATGCTTAAGTTTTATTTTGATTTTTAATTGATGAATTAAAATTTAATTTACGCATTTTTTTAGCGAATGTTTTAAGGACATTTTTATAAACCGTGCACTCAACTGAATTAGGGTAATATTAAATCCTTTAATAGTTTAAATATTTTAACGACACATGGAAAAGCTTTACAGTACTTTGAAGACTTTTTATTTTTATTTTTAACATTTTAATTGTTATATTCTGCGATTAAAATCTTCTCCGCAGCACCAAACTTCCCGCGGCAATAGCTGACTCAAGCTTGGTCTCAAGTCTATACCATCGTTGTCCTACTTTTTCAATATTTTATATTTAAATTAGGAAGACAATGAAATATGGGGTGTGATACAAGAAAATATTTACAAAATAAATGAATAAAATATGGAAATCAACGTATGCAAGAGGAAGAGAAAATTCTATCAGGCTGTAACTGATGCAACACTTGTTTTGCTGTGTGTGTTAAGACCGGACGAGGATATTTTAAACACAAAATAGAACACTTACAGACTGTATATGTTAAAAAAAAAAGTCTTCAAAGGAAAGTTTTTCCATGTGTCATTAAAATATAATTTTAAATTAAGTTATTTAAAGGATTTTATACTACGGTAATTCAGTTGGGTGCACGTTTTTTGTGGGCACGGCGTAGAATGTATTAATATATAATTTGTTAAGATTTATTTTTTAATAAGAAAAGTCTATTTTTTAATTAAAAAAACAACTTATCGAATAACATTTTTTGTTTATCTATCAGAATAATTGCGCTTGGAATGATTACGTCTATAGATTTCATATTTTCGAATTTAATGTTTGTTTGAGAATTAAAAATTTTTAATTAAGTTTTATTTTTTTTCCTTGGCAAATTATGTACGTGCAGTTGATGAGTTTTTATTTTTTGTAAGCAATTAATTTGTCTGAAAAAGTATGATGGCAATATCTTATTCATTTCGGCTTTTTTTTTTTATCGATTTCGGATTCTACCCGTCAGTTCTCATATACACTATGGTAGTAAAGAAAGGTAATTATCACTCTTAAGATCGCTTTTATTTTTCATATATCACCGAAGCACGATCTGTCACGTGATCTTTTTTTTTTTGTTTCTCTTCTTTTTTTTTCTCTTGTGGTAAAGGTATTAAGATTGCTTTCATCATATGGAAGCTTAATTTAAGTATGTAGCTCCATCTACTCAGACTAATCCTTACTGTAAGGCTATTAGAATAAATTAGGAACCTCAGAAAAAAAATACTTATTAAGGGGGTGGGAAGGAGGAGGAAGATTTTTTTATATTAAGGTTAAAACGTAGCCAAGTTTTTATTAGCGTTTTTCGTTGGAGTATGGCACGAAAGACACTACTTTTGATTATTACGTTACGTATCTACCCCATTTTTTCATGTTATTTTTAGACACGCGCATGTTTAAAATTTTTTTTTTTTTTTGACTTCTTGTGAATCAAAACGATATGTGATTTTTTTTTTTTTTTTTTTTATATTTAAATTTTTTTTTTTTTTCAGAAATTTGTGCGCGAAAGTTTTGCAAAGTTATGCCGAATGGTTTTTAAAATGATTGGGCAAGTTTTTTTTGACGATTTAAGCGCCACCAGCGGAGTAGAGAGATGAGAATTGATTGAAACGAAAGGTGCGCAGGCGTGATGGTCGCGTCAAAACGGTTTCCGGCGTGGAAAGTGAGATAAATGTGTCTCCTCTCTATTTATACGGAGATGTAATATTTTTTGGTGGGATAAGAAAGTTATAATAAACGTTATGGAGATTGGGAAGAAAAAGGGATGGGAAAAAATCGTTTTATACTAAAAATTTTATTTGAATAATTGATTTATTTTTTCTCAACACAATTTTTCAAAAAAAAAAATGAGAATGAAAATAGGAGGGAAGGTTGAGGGGGGGGGGGGGAAATGGTAGAGAAAGAGATTTTTGTCACGAGCATAAAGAAATAGGTCGTTTGAGATATATTGCTCGATGCATTATGAGATGGTTGACAGAAGGATGTAAAGAGAATGAAGATTTGTTTGGAAATTTCAAATCATTTCAAATATATCACGTTTTTTTCTTTCGGTCGTTGAAGTTTTGAACTAAATGTTGTATTTTTTTCTTCTTCTTCTTCTTATTCAATTTATTATAGAACATCTATTCTTTAAACATTTATTTAAATAGTTTTTTTTTTCGGTTGTTTAAAGATTAGGAATTTAAAGGTAGGCGGTTTTTGATTACAGAATTTAATGCTTATTTAACATAAACATTGAGATAAGTATGGTGATTAGATACAGTACTTATACTTTTTTTTTTAAATTTAAATTAGTCTTTGTAAGCACAGTATGTGGATTAAAATGAACGTTTATCAATAATTAACATTGAGCATCTGCAGTAAAACTTCAGTATTTACTCTATGGTTTCTAAACAGGATTAAATTTCTTTAGACGAAATTCTTTCTACCTCTAAATGTCATTTATGTATATGCTTTTTCTTTTAATTTCTGACCGCATAATTAACCCAAAAAACTTATTGTGTGTGTGTGCGCAATATCAACAGTGTGATCATTGAAATACGAGGATTTAATAAAGCTAAATTGTTATTTGTTAGGTGGTAGAGAAATATTAGAAGAATTTGTAGTGCCGGCAATACATTTTTTTAAATACAAATTTAAAGAAAGGCGATCAATGATTCAATGGCGATCGCATTCCTTAAATGTTTGAGCCTTTGAGGATTGTGAAATACAGTATCGTAAATTCCAAATGCGAGTGGACCTACTGTATTTTGAAATTCTAAATGGGCATATAAAAGGAGAAAATACTCACGTATATTATCGAAGCCATTAATTGACATAAGTTAACTAATTAGGCAGTTTCATACAGAAAACGTTTGAGTGCCTTTGTAAAATGGCTTAAAATTGGCATTTTTACATTTGGTAGCCAATTTTTTTTTATAACAAACCAAAATTTCTGAAAATTATTTCGGACACCCTGCACATTGTAGGTTACGTGTACAGTGTATTCCGTAATTTCAACAAAAGTTTTAATTTGTTGTTGCTGTGCAGGATTAGGCCTAAATATCCGATTAAATATTTATTTTCGGTTTATACTTTATTTTCGTTGTTATTTACCCGTTATAAGATTTCGACAATGATTTATTGAAAAAGAAAATAAAAAGTTGAGCTTCTGAAATATGGGATTATATGTGTATGCAGTAAATACAAATCTATTTTTAGACTAAACGTTAGCGATTTCTTATACTAAATCGAAGTTTTTATTGAGTCGCGGATGTACGATCGACTTAAAATATTTATTCAGTTATGATCGTGTTTACCGTTTATTTAAAAGTTTTTTTTTTTTTTTTTAAAAAAATATACAGTATATTTTTGGGGGATTTTTTTTTTTTTTTTGAACTACCGTATTGAAATAAAACTGAAGAAAATAAATAGACTTGGTTGATTTTGACGGAGAAGTAAAATAAAATAGTCTTAAATCTTATTTATTTTCCAATTTATTTTCGTTCAAATCGAATTGGAACATCTTTTCCAGTCGCATATTGGAAGATCCAATTTTCTTCGGTTCAGGATCCGATTTCCGGGGCCGCTTACCCATTTCTTAACCTTTCAACTATTTTATTTTCGTGACGTCACGCATTAAGAAACGGTTATTCAATCCGAGTACTGTAAAACGCAATTATGAAAATTTGAATGTTCGGTTGGCTATTGAAAGGAAAGGGTAGAAGATGGAACCTTTTAAGAGCGGACGATTTTAATCGTCTGATCGATTAAATCGATCGATTGGTACCAACTTAATTACGGCTTTTCTAATGGGAGAATTTCGGATGTAAGTTGGAGATGATTACGGTGGGATTGATGAATAATCTAAAAAATGAGTATCCACCCATCTTCTCTCTCTCTCTCTTCCGCGTCTGGCAAGTACAGATGGCGCTGTTGCGGTGACATCATCCACTCCGATATTATTCCTCTTCGATTCTTCTGACTCATTTCTATAATAGAGAGCCAAGTCTATTTTCCGTTTGTAATTTCCTCGTCCACCCTTTTTCACTCTCTTCACTTCCCAACACTTGAACAATGATTGCACATATTTACATTTAAAAATCAAACGCAGCAGCAGTAGCAGCAGACGATAAATAATTTTGAAGCGATGACCCTCATCTCCACTCTTTCTTCTCATCTCCATCAGTCTCTAGGCGATTACGGCGTTTCTTCGACTCAGACGGCGGATATTAAAAGTACATTGAATATTAACAATGAGAACGTCGATCATCTTTTTTTTTTTTATCATACAGTAGTTGCTGATATGTAGGGCTGCCGTTTTGATTTAATATTTTGGGTAAATAATTGCTCGAATTTAATGAGTCGTTATCGTCAGAATTACACCAACATCTGATATCGTTTTATCGCTAACCGGCATTTTTTAAATCTATTTTTTATACTTGGCTTGCTTAATACATTTTTGTAGCGATGTTTCATGCGTATTACGGATTAAAAAAATATCTGATGATTACGGCACTGCTGCACAAAGCTGACGTACATGTACGTGTAAACTGATAAAATAATCTGTGAAATTGATGTGTGTCTTAATTTTTTAAAAAAAAGTACAGTACCGAATATGCAGAATACTATATTACAATGAATAATTTTCGTAACAATGTACAGTTAAACTTCCTACTCAGGACTTACTGAACTATAATACTTTACATGAATCATGTCTCCAAACTCGTATGCACAGTACGGTATTAGTGAATGTTTCTAAATTTTTATTTTTTTTAATTATTATTGTAGTAAATTTTTTAATTTTTTAAAATATTTCTTAATTTTCAATAATTCTGGCATCGGTAATTGCTTGCCATATACTGTGAGAATTAAACTAATTATTAAGAAATTATTAGTTTTTGTGTTTTGGTTTATTTAATGCAAAACGTTAAGCAGATTTTTGAAGTTCTAAGTTTTCGCATACCTAGAGCGAAAAATGCGGATAAAACGAAATTGATTTGCAAGTGGGTTGTTAGAATTTAATAATGAAGTAAATTTACCGGCATAATTCTTTATTAAATTATTAACTATGCATTTTGCAGGCGTAGGAGGGGAATGTTTCGATCGTAATATGGAAAAGTTTTATTAATATTTAATATGGCAGTTGTTTTTGATACGACTTAATAGTAGATTGGTAAACAAAATTAGTCGTTTAGCAAACAAATTCAGCACTGGGCTTTTAATTGAATACCGTTTATTATTTTCTTTTTTTTTTTCTTTTATTAATTTTTATGATTTTTCCGAATTAATAATACTGTCTTTAAAAACATAATTTTCTTTTCATAATGCAAAATTAATATATTTTTGCATTTTTGATAGAATGTTTTGAAAAATTGATTTCTACGACGTGACGTATCAATTTGCGACGTATAGTTGACTGCTGCATGCTATTAACCATGTAAACAAATTGATATTTTTACATTTAAGTTGTGGTATTTAAATATCGGGTTTTTTCAAAGAATTTAAACTGTATTTAAAATGCGAAATGGAGAATTTGTAAGTGCTGAGTAAATACGAACACGCCAGTTGTTCGATTTTGTATTTTACCATCGAAAAGATCGATAACACTTTAAATAATTATTTACCGTACATGTATTTTTAAAATATTATTTTGTCGCTCCATTTTACAAATAGAAGTGTGCATTAAGAAATGTTAATTGATTATCGATATGGAAATCTATACTGGTCATATTTATGTTTTAAGTAGTTTTTTAAAAAAATGATTAATACAGTAAAATTTTATAACAAGTTTAAAGAGGTTAGACACAACACTTAACAAATTAATAATTATTAAACTATTTTTTTTTTTTTTTAGCATTTATTCAAAAACAATTTTACCGTTTGAAATGTTTCTCCAGAGTGCCGTTATTTGCGCAATTGTTTTTAACTCGCTGATTGTTGGTTGCTGCAGAAACGTAGCGACTACAGCGGCGTGAACTCGTAAAGTGAAAGCAAAGTGTTGGGAAGCGTGTTCCGGTATGTTGCTTCGAATTGGTTAATCATATAAAAACAAGTGTGGATAGCAACTTTTGTTTAGTTTTGTTGGCTAATCCTATTATTCTATTCCCTCCGGGTGTTTTACGATTCCACTCTTAAGTACTAAGTTAAGATATCTTAGGTCTCGAAGGGACCTTAAGTAAAAGGACCCTGCTTGCGCGTCAACAAAGGTAGAATACATATACACGTAAGAAAATCATCTTTAAGTACACAACTGCATTAGTGATTAGAAGGATAAGTCGTGTCAGTTGACATCATTTTTATGCCCTTATCACCGATGCCCTTCACGTGGACAGTGATGACCGTAGATGTAATGAAAGGTTTTTCTCTTCCACCCACGCACACATATTGTGCTACGTATACGCGCCCATCATTTTATGAGAGAAACGGAGAACGATGAATCTTGGACGGAATATGTGACGGGAGGTATATATATATTTGTGCAGGCTGGAAAGGTGGGTGGATGTCCATTTGTGGTGGAGGACATCATTCCAATTGGATTGTCATTGGAGAAACAAGTAGTCTCTCGGGGGGGGGGAAGATAGAGAATGGAAGGAGGAAGCCATACTTTTAACGTGCTTTATGATCTCTTTACTGCCAAATTGACGATCCCGTTTCTTATCAAAGACTTCTATCCCCTCCCCCTCCTCTCCGCTTCTATTTCTGCGTATTGAACACGCATTGGGCTCGTATTCCACTAAATGAATTGAAGCCTTCGTTTCATTTTTTTTTTCTTTATTATTTTTTCTTATAAGGAAATGTTACTGGATGGATACATCCGTGACGCTGTTTATTGGAATTTTAAAAGTTGAGGCGAGATTAGTTTTAGGACGTAGACCCTATCGATTAAGGATTGGACGTTTTAGATAATGCCGTTGTCATTCATCTCCGCGGTTGCAATTGATTGACCACGATGACCGCTAGCCAACTTGAAAGAATTTCCGTTAAAGATGATATCAAATTGAGGTTGAGGCGGATGGAAATGACGGCTATTTGCTTTCTGTTCAAGCATTGGCATTTAAACAATTTCTCTAAAAAATTTGGGGGAGTTTTTTTTTTCTATAAATAATAAATATTTGTTGCCTAAACTCAGAAACGGGACTCTGGTGCTAATTGTTGAATTATTCAAAGCTATAAAAAGCAATATAGCCAAATTATGGCGGTTAAATTGACGGCAAAAGTTGCCATAGGGTAGCCTTTAGAGATCTTCTTAATCAGTCTTAGTACTATACATCTTAATTTCACTTTGAATCTTGGAAACTTTCTTAAAGGCGATTCTAAGTAAAAAGACTAAATGCGAGAAATGGGTTACCGGTACTAGAGAAAACCTTGTAGGCCCAATTGTCCAAAAATAGATTTTGCGCTATTATTTTTGTGCGAGATTTTATTTATTGTTATTTTTTGTCAAGCGACACAAGTGTGATGATGAGAAGAAAAACTTAATCACAAAATATTAAGAATTAATTTGAATTCCGGTAGTGAATTTTTTTAAGTTAATAATTCCCTCGTCATTTATTGCATTATGTACTGCAGTTAGCCGATTAATAAATAAAATAATAATAAAGAACGTCACCTCGTGGTAAATTAATACATCTTAGATTTTAGGAACTAAATTACCAATGATTTTTTATAAAGATTGAAATCGAAATCTTGAGCACACAAAGCGAAAAGTTGAGTTAATTAAAAATTATATGCGCAAGGATTTAAAACGAAGTCTACGTGTACAGTGTATGAACAGCAAAGGTTTTTATACAGTACATGCACAATGAAATTTAGTTTTGTAGGATTATTTTAAAAATAAGTTTGAGATTGTTATTTTGATCATTAGGAATTATTGTGGTGTACCACGAGACGCATGCGCGTGTAAAAGGATCCTCACAGTTGGTGGGGAGTACATATTATAGCAGATGACATCATGTTTTCATCTCCTCGGTGGGAAGTCCTCATAATTAGCCTGCTGGATAAAGTATCAATTAAAAGATGAAAACGGAGAGATTTTTTTCCCTTATTCCTTTGAGTTATTAACTTAATTTGGGATAACCATTTTTGGGATTATTTATTTCTTCTTAGTGAATAGAACGCGGAATCGATTTATTGAACGACTTGTAAGTAATGATAAAGGCTGAGAGTTGACGTGATTTTAAAAGATTCAAAGCGTATTTGCGAGGGTGGGGTTGGGGAAAGAGGATTGCACGAGATAATGCAAGGATGAAGATTGATTTTTTTCAAAGTATCATGCGTTATTTGTACGGACATCGTGATGAGGATGGCTTTCCCCACTCGCGGAAATCTATCCCATCCACCTATCCCGACTCGAATTCCTGTTTGTTATCTAATGAAGCTGAGCGCGTGTTGTCAGGGTAACCATTTATCCTGATTATTAACCCAAAGATATTTTTAATGGCGTCTTCCCTTTATCTTTCTCTCTTTTCTTCGTAAGATTAGGCGAAAGCAGACAAAGTCACGTGGAGCTATTTTCGATTGAAACTTTGTTGGAATTCGAGTGGAGGTAACGTGTGCAACGCCCTCTACATCCGATATTCATCTCGTCTTCCTGTCAATTCTATTTGTTAGCGGTTCTCTCTCTCTCCTTTTTTTTTATCGGCAACTCAGTCGCTCCGAATTAATTCACGTGTCCATCACTTCCGCTTTGTGTATTGTTATTAGACGGGTGGAGGTTGCCACCTTCTCGTGTCCCCTGTCGATCTTGATTCCGTTTCTCCAGATGGCTTTCCCTTGTTTTTATAACCTTTTCATTAAGTTTGTTTTATCAAGCGGGTGAAAGAGTGGGCGAGTGATTGCTTGGGAGAGAATGATGGAAGTTTTTTTTTTTTTATTAGATGGTATTAATTGTGCGGAAAACATTTTTTTATTTTATTTATTATTACTGTATTGTTTTAATGATCTTTGACTTTGTTGTTTAATGACAATTTGTAATTGAGCTTGACGTTAAATTATCTATAGAGACTTCAACGTTTCAAAATAGATGAAAAATCGAGATTAAAGGATAGTACATATGAATGCCAGTTAATTAGAGCACGTTTTATTGCTTAATATTGTTGGTAACGAAATTTATTGGACTGGCATTGACAGTAATTGTTATTGTGGCTATATTAGTTGTGCTATTTATTTTAGTTTTATAGGCCATTTTATATGTATTAAAAGTTATTAGTATAATATTTTATTTTGAAAGATTAATAGTTTATTTTATTTTTAATTTTTTTTTTTTTGCAAAAATTATTAAGACTTGATGATAATACAGAGTATTTTCGAAAAAGTTTTATTAATAAAATAAGGTTTTTTTTTTAAAAAAAAAAAAGTTTTAATGTAAAATAATAAATATCTGAAAAACATAAAATTTTATTTAATTTGCTTTTTAATACACTGTATTATAATTGGAAATTTAATAATAAATAGATTATGGCTAAAATCTATAGTTAAATAAAAAAATGTATTGCTTTTTTATTTAACTTATTTAGGCTTATAATAATTACACTGTATAATATTAAAGTACTTTTCAAAATACGGTACTTATATTGTGCATGATTTTATTAATTTTTTAAAAATACATTTACAGAACTAGTTTAACCAGGCCCGCAGAACCGGTTTAGACTAGGCAAAACTAGTTGTGCTTTAGACAGAATTAATATTGCTTAAAAAACGGTTTGTCCGGCAACATATACATTTTTTTAAAACTTTCATTTTGATGAGATGGAGATGTGTTATTTTTTCCAAAATTAAAAATCTGCTTTTGACGTATTTTATGGGAAGAAGACAAATGGATGTTATCTAATCATTTAAGCTTAAAAGCCATCGTATCACATTAAGTAAATTACCTATATAAGTTTGGCGAGTTGACATTTTCGTCCGTGGCATCATTTCTGAGCGCGCATTTTGAACAGAACGGGATTGAACGTGGCTATAAATTAAGATGGGGATGAACGAGGAGGAGGACAGGGCATAGGTGAATGACGACGATTTAGTGATGCAGGTGATGTTGCCATCCTATTAAACGCGCAAGAATAGGCTGTTAGCACCGGCGCTGATTTACGACCGCTTTCTTTTATTCCGTCCATCTTAAAAGTTAAGAGGTGAGGAGGTTTACGGTTGGAGATTTGTTGCCACCGGTACTCAACCTTTAGATGAATGGCTTTTACGCACGCCTAAAAGCGCGAGAGAGTGATCGTCTGTTTAACATGGAGAGGGATTCTGTCCACTTGACCGGAAATGCGAAATCGATGTCGAAGGAATTAGCATAAATTGAACGAGCCCTGGCTTTTGTTTTATACCGGAGAAGGAGGAGGGCGTAAAGCCGTTTTCGCAGACAAAGTGAGGCGATGGATGGATAGCGAGCGAGCGAGGGATTTAACCGCAGATAAATAAATATAAGCTCGGTTTCGCGTCTTTTTATTTATTTGCTCGCAATTGATTTTAGTTTGCAGGGTGGTGGTCGTGATGGTACGGTAGGTGGTTGGCGCTCGTACGCTGTTGCCGTTTGGCTTTAATTAAGAAAAGTGCGTGCCAATTGTTTGCCTTTTTTTCTGGTTTCGCTGTTGCGGTGATAATATATAAAGAGCCATCTGGTACCAACGACGTGAACTTATTTTTATTTTCTTTTATACTAAAAGTTGGGCAACTTTTCCGTTTGTTTTTCGAATTTGTTATTTTTACGACCTTGATGCGTTTTTTCTTTTTTTTTCTTAGTTTCTATTGTACATGTATAGATTTTCCTGCCGCGGTTTTTTTTTTTTGTTTTTTTTGCTTGTAAAATTGCATTTTTAAATTGTTTACTTGATTTAAAATAAATTTTTAACTAGTGGTAAATAACGTTGTCTTACACGAAAAAAAAAATTAGTCTGATTTTGGTAATTGTTGCGTAATAATTAGGACTATGCGTAGTTTTTTGTTGCTTGATACGCATGCGCTTTGAGGAAATATTATTAGCAATTAGATTGCTGATGCTCATTAAAAACACGGTGTGTTTTCCCGTTTTAAAATCTCGAGGACGGAACCTAATTAGGGAAATTTCTATTTATCTTTTTGTTTACCCAAGTAAACATTGTTATTTAATTAAAATTTCTAGGCTGTTTTAAAGAAAGATTTGCAATTCCATTTTTCGTTATTAAGTGTTAATAGAATTGGAATTGTTACTGTTCAGTTTTTAAGAAATTAACAATTATTAAATTAGAATGCTAATTTATAATTTATTATTTTTTTCTTTTAACCGCTTCGGGGGCTAAATTATTGTTTGGAATTGAAATTAGTTTGTTACTGGCTGTGAACTTTTCGTGTTTGTAATATCTCGTTGTTTGCTTTTTCCTCCTTTTTTTTTTTTTGGTTTATTATTAGTTTTTGAGAAAAATTTCTTCGCGTCTTAGTTTTTTCGATGACATTTTTCTTTGGTTGCTTAGAGAGCAGTTATCCGAAACCTTAGTAACGATATTAAAAATTTATTTATCGATTTGAGCGTTCATCAATAAAGTGATGCTGGGCGTCAAATTACTTCGTTCTGCTACCGTTTCAATTCCATACGGTTTCTACTGTTACTACTACAACAGCGAAATGTGACGGATTGCGAGCGGGGGGGAAAAAATCACGTCTTTTTTTATGGGTTTTATTTAGTTTTACGAACTAATGAGGATTATCTTGTTGTTATAGGTTGTCAGATTATTATTGTTTAATTACTAATAAGTTGTGTACCTATATTTAGCGGGTTAATCCCACAATAATTATTGTTAATCGGCATGCCGTGAGCTCGAAGAGAAGCAGTAATGGGAAATTAATGAAACGTTTGCGCAGTACTTTTCGTTACCTTATTATTATTTATTTTTTGTCATTTAAAATTTGCCGCCGAACTATAATAAACAGGTTATTAATCAATTATAATATCAATTTAACTATGAAGTATGCAACCGGAATGACTTCATTTGCGAGTGGAAAGGGCTTGAAAGTAACACAAAAACAGTTAAGCTTATTATTATTTAATTTTTTTACAGTGGTTCATCAAGTCTTAAAAAGCACCCTACCATTTTAATAATAAAAAAATGGACTACAAAAATATTACTGTTTTATATGGAGGTGGATAAGGAAAGTTTCCAGCCGCCTTAAACAATGAGTATTTTCTTAATACACATTAGCTTAAATAATTTTTCTGTTCTTGGCTCAAATGGGCCGGTGAAAAAAATGTAGGTAACGATAGGTTTTGGGCAAACTCTTCAATAATTGATCAATGTTTTATTCCTATTGAATTAACAAGTTTAAAAAGAATACTGTAATGGTTTTTCCGTATGATTTCTATTGTTATTTATTATTTTTGGAGTCACTGATGCTGTTTTTTTTTTTTAAATGAAATGATATTGATAAAGGGAGTTGCGATGGTTTATTTGATTAGAGTTTTGTTTTAGTTGGCGGGAAGCCATTTGGGCTCATCTTTTTTTTTTTCTCTCTCCTTTTTATTATTATTATATTCTTATTTGTCACCCGAATCAATTTGAGAGAGCGTGAAAGCGTCGTAAGTTGGGGAGTGGAAAGTTGTAACCTTAACGTAACATAATGTAACGTTATCGGTATCGGATACATAAAAATCGTTTAGTCGGGCGGAGGTTTACGCTCGGTGCGGTCATTTGTGATTGTAACGGCGGCCAACATTTGCGCTGGCAACAAATGAGGGGGAAAATCCACGCCTTATTCTTCGCACTTCACGCCAACTTTTATTGTCTTTCGGCCTCAACCTTCTCAACCGTGTCTTTTTTCTTGGACTATTTATTTAATGAGCACTTTGTAATCGCCATCTTGTCACCTGATAAAATCGATGCTTGCTTACTAATGGGATTACACGATGGTCACGCCAACTTCTATCTTTACCGAAACTAGTACCCACTTTAGTGTTCCGCTAAACGAAATACGTTTAATACCTGACCCGTGTAAGAAATAAACGCTTAAGCGATTGCCTTTATTATTTTAAAATATTCCAAGTACTGCATTTAATATTTCGTTGCCGTCGGATGTCTTCATGTAGAATTGATAATCTTGACTCAAAATTTTTGTTACTGTAAAAGAAGCATTTCTAAACGGGGTTAAATTTCTTTAAACAAGATTTACTAATTTAAAAAAAAAAAAAAAAAAAGAATTCGAGTGTAAAATTCTTTGGGACCATAGGCAAAACATTTTTTGAGCCCCTTGTCATAAAGTAAAAGCTTATGAAATATTACGCCCGGAGGCAAAAAATAATTTTGACGCTTTCCTCTCCCTCATTTTTCAAAATGCCTATGCTAAGACTTATAGTTTTGACTATTTTTTTGCTGTCTCCATAAAATTTTTAAAATGTTTTAAATAGATGGACGAGTGTTTCCATTTGTTTGGGGGGGATGGGGGAAGGGGGGCTGGGGGGCTAAAGTGGGTTCTACAAAAATGCGAGACCCAAATCATCGTCTTATTTGCCTAGGGTCATCGTCCGGGTCTGGTTTGAGCAGTAAAACCGAACTTTACAAAAGCTTCATCTATGGCTTGTGACAGCTGTTTCAGGACAAAATATTGACTCGACCGATGGTATTTGTCGAAAACTTTAAATTATAACATTAATTATTAATATTAAATAATACTAGAACAAGTTGTAGAACTTATTATCGCTTTTATCAATGTGGTTTTTTAAGAAACATTTTTGGTTGCACTTTCATTTATCATTATTTACTTGACTGTACCTTTTTAATTTGTTTGCTTTTCTTTATCGTTTTCATTGTTATTGACAGTAAATTATTACTGGTAGTAGTGTTGTTGATTTTATTCAATGTAATTTTTTATATGACTGGTTGTTCGTTTAAGACCAATGGGGGTGTCTTACTTAACACGTTTTGGTGTACCCAAAGTTGAACATAATAACGCAATACAGTAATAGCAACAGAGCAACAATATCCGGAAATTAAATAAACGCAAACTTATTGGGAACGAATTTTCGTATACCACAGTAATCATTGTAATCAATACAGAATAGTGCATAGTTACTCACATGAAAGAGTAAGTAATCAAACTAGTTGATGCATCTTATTTAAAAAAAAAATGGACACGAAAAACACAAATTCCCCAATGAATTAATTTATTTGTTTTCTTTAATGTTTTCAAAATTAGGACTTAACTTTTTCTTTTTTTAAATTAAACTATTTTAAAAATTTATTTATACAGTATTTTAATACCGTAGTAAATAATAATGGAGCTTAATAATTATTTTGCTTTATTATTCCTACTTACGTGACGTCTGTTATAAGGTTGTATATGCGTGATTAGTTTTCCAATAATCAAGCATTATATTATTTCTTGTTGAAAGTACTTTCATACAATAACTTAAAATGTCCGAAAGATTTTATTTAGTAGTTGATGCAAGCTTTGGTTTTCTAAAATATTTCTATATTTTTCATCGTCGGATTATTAGTATAAATGGCGGAAAGCGGCTATTGCGTTGAGGTAATAAAAAGAATAGTCTGAATGTTAAGGTGGGCGAGTGGGTGGATCCGTTGAATTCGGATTTGTTGTTGATCCTCGGCTGAAACTGTCATCGTACGAGATTTACTCTTTGAAAATCTTTCTTACTCTCACTTTTCCCCCCTCCCACCTTACTTATTCTTCGTTCTGATCTGGGATTTGTTACCATGGTGACGTCATCCCTATCTAGCTTTTTACTTCTCTTCACCTTAATCTTCTCCTCCTTCTTCACTCCCCCCCTCCCCCAACCACCCTTCGCCTTAATTCGTGTCTGCATCTCATCATCACATCATTTAATGAAGGGAAAAATTCTTGGATTAAATATTTTTTTCCCTCCGCTCATCGTCTTTTCTTTCTCTCGCTCTCTATCTTATCTTCTTTCTCCATCTCCTCCTTAGCTTTCGACTTCACTCGACTCACGATCAATTGACGACTCTGCCGTTGCTGCTGCTTTGTTTTGCTACGTTAAATGCAATCAAATTAGACGTAAACGACGATTTAACGTCGCTTGCAACCTTTAATACCATGTTTACATATTGCACGTAAGAAGACTGAAAATGAGGATTTTGTTGGGAATGATGAATTTCTTTAGAACAAATCGAGTTAGGAAAATAAGTCTTAATTTTTTTGAATGTTTGCAGTACGAGCAGAATTACTGTTGTGTTTCTGTTAATTATAGATTTATAATTGAGTTTCTTTGTACTGTAATATTGTGTGCCTCTGTATTTTTCTACGGTTAATGCGCACCAAAAGATTACATTTATATATTTTGAATAACATTACAGTACGTACCGGGTATTATACTTTTTATTTTAATGCATAAAATGCTCCGATCAAAACAATTACTGCTACCGGTAGTTGAGAAAAAATAACTCCATATTATACAGGGTGAGTACGATAAAAGGGAACCTCACAAAATTGCTCATAACATATTTATTTCTCAACCAAATCGAATGATTTTTTCCACATTTGTACTAAACA